>QANX01005117.1:21580-152787 GCA_003254975.1 Ochetophila trinervis | reverse complement strand
AAAAAAAGTAGAAAAAGAACAAAATAAATCTATAAGCATCTTCTCCAATTAAATCTTCGATATAAATTGTAACACAAAAGCTTGGAACGGAAGTCCACCAACCATTGCGCATCTGAAAGCCCAAGAGCATACTTAGATAACAAGTCTGCTACAAATTTTCTGCTCTGAAGATATGCAAAACTCAGAAAAAGATAATAGCTATGAAATCAAAATATTAAAACGCGTTTAATTCGGAATTGATGTTAATAAATTAAATTACTAAATAAAAAATTAAAATGATAATATATATTAGTATATTTTAATGTAAAAATAATAAAATTATAATAATTTTTTATTAAAATAAATGAAATATGTGAGTCCATTTAAAATGAATATTAAATAAATACAAATTAAAGTTCAAAATTTTTGACACAATTATTTTGACACATGGCCGCCATCACGAGTTTGAGCTATATAAATCTGGATATTGCTTCAATGCTGGGGGACTTTTTGGGCCGACTTATATTCGGGTTTCCAAAGGGCATTAAGGAGTTGAGGTTATTGGACCCAGGCTCATGGGATGGGAAATTGACAGTTGTGAAATTTTTAAAAATAAATAAAAATTTAAAATTCAGATAATAAATACGAAACATACAAATATGTATAAGCATTTATGAATTAAATATTAAAATTTTAGGTTGTGAGAATAAATGCTATACAATATTCGATAGTCAATATAAAGCTAATGCCAACTTTTTTTTTTTTTCCTCGAAATTAAAGACAATGCCAACTTAATTGTAGAGTCCGCTTAGAAAAGATTAAAGTGAATATATGATATAGTTTACAGTCGTGAATGTTAATAATTGAGTACAAATATGTTGTGTGTGTGTGTATATATATATATAATAAGAAAAGATTATGATATAAAAATAATAGCACGTAAAAAAAAATCTGAACAAATAATAAAAGTTTGAGAAAAAAAAAAGTAGAAATAATTTTTTTTAAATAAATATATATAATTTTGTTTAGAAAATATATGTTACACTCAATTTTTTTCCAAAACTTAAATTAAAAAAAATTGTCACAGGAAATAAATGGACCTAGAAAAAAAAATGTACAATGTGACAAACATTTTTAAGAAAACATATTTATATAGATTTTTCTTTAACTTTTGTCTTTTCAAAATTTTAAAAATGTTTTAGAACTTGTTTAATTTGTATTTTCCATGATTGTCAATTAAACAAAAATATGATTTTTGTAATTTCCATTATTGTCAATTAAATAAAGATATGATTTTTTTAAGTAAATATTTTAATATATTACTTTTGGGAAAAAAAATTTAAGTAGAAAATAATTATACCTTTTACAGCTATTACCATAATAGTGCCAGAGGCACCAAATCAATTACCAAATGACATAACAAAATAATGTGTTAATATATTGAGTAAATATTATAAACCTAAATATAGATAAATAAACGAATGAATTATACAAGCAAATAGATTATTATCATATTATTTGGTAAATTAATTTGATAAACATTTTAATACCTCTAGCGCTATTGTTATTCACATGTGTAATAGCATCTCCAATAAACTCTTTAAAAATATCAATTTTTTTTTTTATTTTATAAAGTAATTTTCAATTTGACAACTCTAATGGGTTCTTCAAATGAGAAAGTTAAAATACATAATGAAATTTGGCTTTCCAAATGTAGAGAGTCAAATCCATTTTTTATATGCAAATTTTAATGCACATATTTATTGTATCTATAATTTTCAATGCACATTTACTAATTTCATTTAAATTTTTTTTATTTAACAAAACATTTTGATTTATTAGATTTGTTCTATAATATTCAAAAGAGAGATCAAATGAATTAATTATTTATTAAAAAATAAAAAATAAAAAGTAGTGGTAAAGAGTGTAGTTAGAGCATTTTCAACTGGCTCTTTAAAAGCTTCATATTCTTCATTTTAAAGAGCTATATTTCTTTTTTATAACTTTAATAGACTCTTTAAAATAAAAAATTAAAATGAATAGTGAAGCTTGGCTCTCCAAATGTGGAGAGCCACTCTCTATATTAAATTTCATTTATTATTTCATAATTTTCTAGACATATTTATAACTAAATATATTAATTATAGTTTTATATTATAATTTTTAAATACTATTTTGGTTTAGAAATGATAAAAAAAGAGAAAACAAATATAAATCATAAATGTTTATAGAAAAATAAAAAATGAAGAGTGATTATAAAGAGTACTATTAGATTTGATAAAATATTTTACTATTTATTCTTTAGAAATTTTTTAACATGCTCTTTATATTAGAAATGATGCTCTTTAAAATAAAAAGCACCATTGGATATGCTCTTAAAGTTTGATAAAAAAAATGTACTATCTATTTTATTAAAATTTCAAAGATATTTTTTATTTTAAAAATTATGCTTTTTAAAATAAAGAGTACTATCAGAGATGCTCTAATATCATATAAAAATGCACTTTAGTCGGTCATATTTTTTCCCACATACAACATTAACTAGTGTAACATATTTTTAGGTGGAAAATAAGTTTGGAATTATCATTGCAACAAATAAATTTGGCCAGTGGTAAAACCAATAAAAATATATTTTTAAGAATACAAAATTTTCTTTCTCAATTTGTTTAAAAAAAAAAAAAAAAAAAGCGCTAAGTGCCAAAAGAAAAAAAATATATATATCAGATTGCGAAATGCATATATTTTTGGCCACATATTAGTTCCGTAAGGCATGGCCAAAGTCTTATATACACGCATCTTTTTCATATTTCACCAAAAATAATTCTTTTCAAAGCTCATATTTAATTATTCATCTCTATTCATATTTGCCAATGAAGTATAACTTAAATGGAAAAACAGATATGCATATTCATGAAATATAAGACATGGCCAATGTCTTATACGCATGTATCTTTTCAAATTTCACCAAAAACAAAATGTTTCTTTTATATCTATTCATATTTGCCAATGAAGTATAACCTCCTTCTTTTTTTTATTTATTTTTTATTTTTTGAAATCCCAATGAAGTATAACTTAAATGGAAAAATAGATATCCATATTCATGAAATATAATTACTCAACTACCATTGAGTCCATTATAATATTAAAAAAAATACATACTAAACATAACAAAACTACCAATTCAAATAACTACTGAAAGTTAGTAGAGAGCGGACCCAACAATATATATGTCAATTATATTTTTCAAAGCACTACCTCACATGTAAACTTATTAACGAAGAAAAAAGAAACGGAAGTTTACACATGCTAAACAACAATTCAAAGCAAATAACAGCCCAAACAACAATTCCACACAAATTCAAACTCAAATGTGTGGTAGTATAATTAAGAATCGAACTCGGAACTTTTGGTCACCAAAGCTTTGATACCGTGTTAAATAATTATTTCTAAAGCTTTGATACCAAATCACCATTTTTAAAGTGATATCTTTAAGATGTTGCAGCAGCAGAAGCACAGTCCATGTGTTGAAATCCAATCCTCTCTTTCCCCAAATCATACACAACCTTGACATTTTGTTGCTGGAAGCTCCCCAAAACTCCAGCAGGGCCATAGTCTTCATCTTGATCCATACTTTGAAACAGCAAGCATTTCACCACAGTGGAGTTGTGTGGAGCTGCCATGGCATAGAAGTGACTTCCTTCAGACAACACAATACTCACATCATTCAAGAAATGGAAACTGATTGTAGGAAGGAGGGAATCAGCTGTATAAGTACTGCCATTTGTATATGGAACACAGAAACAAAGATCAAACCCAGTTCGCGTCTCCATTTCTTTGGCTCGAGGATACGATATCACTGACTTTAGAAGCGAAAGAAAGTGTGAATAGAATGGCTCAGGTAAATGTGTGTAAGTGGTACCTGAGTCAATCAACATACCTCCATTACCACTTGAATCAAACTCTCTCAAGCTCAAAGGAATTTCAGTGACACTGAAATTCCCCACTTTAATACCCTCTAGACCAACATAATAGAAGTTTGGATACATGAGGCTCTTCAACATTGGGGTGAATTGCAAATGCTCTTCATCTTGGGAAGAAATAGCCAAGTCTCCAACAACAAGGAGGCTTGACATGTTAGGGTTGTTAGCAAACTTGAAGGGCAAGAAACAATGTGAAAAACCCTTTTTTAGAAACCCTAATTGTGATGGGAGAGACAGTGATCCTCTACCAAACCCAGCAATCCCAATTGGTTCTCTATAAGCAGACCCAACACACCCAAAACAAAAATTAGGGATTTCCTTGGTAATAATATTGTTAGGGCTACTATAATTCTCATGAACCCTAAGTGTATCCCTAGCAAGTGTGCCTGTGACAACCCCACCTGCACCATATGTGTAAGCAAATGAAGGGCATGGTCTTGGACATGTGGATTTGAGAAGTGTGGTCAATGAGCAACCAGCCATTGTACAAGGATCAATGAGGTTGTCTGAGCTATGGATGTCAATGCAAAGGGAACTTCCACAGAGATCTCTAATTGATGAAGTGGAATGGGTTGGAGAGAAAATAGTGGACAAAGTCTTACTATTTCTATATTCATCACCACAATCCATGCAATCAAAAGAGAGATTCCCACATGGAACCCATGTAAGATCACTCCCAGTGTCCATATATACTTGAATGGCTTGTGGAGGTGTCCCTAAAAGAATAGGTATTAGATACCCATCTCTCACTTCCCTCAGGGGCTCCATCATGGCTAATGGTTCTAATTTGGATAATCTTCTTGTTGAATTTGGAGTTTTGGTTGATGATGAGAGTTTTGGTATTAAAAGTGAAGTCCTAGTGTATATCAAACTAAGGACTAATGGAGTTTTAATGCTTTGCTGCTGCTGGCTTTTCCTGGCTATAGTTGGTTTGAAACTCATGATTAACTCAAGGGAAGTGAATAGGAGGAAGAAGAGAAAGGAAATATTGGTCAAGGATAATCTTGCCATCTATATATGCAAGTTTTTCTGTCTGTAGTGATACATATGAGAGAATTCATCATTGTTCGTTTGCATTTTATAGATGGTATTTGAGTCATCCAAAGGAAATAATAACCAAAAAATATTAGTATTTTTTTTTCCCCCTCTCCAATTTCTTTATTCTCATTGGGACTAGGATATGACTATGGTTGCCATGAGTGTTTTTGTGCTTTTTCGGCGGTACGATGTTGATATAAATAACATATATAAACACTGTATTCAATATATATTGATCTATTGGCAATTATTAATATATCTATTTTCACTTTATACAATGTAAAGTGTTAAAAGTTTGTCACTTGTCCAATTAAATTTTTAGTTTTAAATCTTATATTGATATATGACAATATTATTAAGCACTAAATGCGTCAACATATTATTTTCAACATTAGGTGAGAACATATGTTTACAACATTCATATCATATATATAATTATAATAAGATTTATTAATATGTGAATTAACTGAAGATGCTTTTATTTTATGCCCTGATACAAATGGAAGGCATGCATGCACTGATCCTAGGCATGTGATATATAATTTATTTAAACAATTGTGAGTGGGATGCACTGCCCCACTCCATCCCATGAGTGTATTTGAACTCTACTTTCTTTAAAATAAAAGAGACTAATAATGTCCTATACATATTTACTAATTTAAAAACTTCTTAACTAATAAACCTATAGGACCTCCTATTTCATTATTTCCATTTAGTTAAGGTTCGATTTAAGACCCCGTTAGAAACCCAAATAATGGGCCATAAAATTATATCAATAGCTTAGAAATCATCTTACCATTGATAGGATATCAAGCACTCCGTATAAATTGTCCAATAAAGTTCAATAAGCCTGTCAGTTGAACGGAGCTAAATTGGATTAAAGTGAACTAATTTAGATATAGTTTAATTTGATTGGATTAAATTTAAAATAATTCCGTCTAATCTAATCTAATGCAACAAACAAGTTCTAAATGATCACTACTGATTATATTAATAATATTATAATAATTGAAAAACTAATTATGTTGCACTAAAACTTTCCATTGGAAAAGTAATTATAGCATTCATATGGTATGCTTATGATAATCTTACAAGATAGTGGCACCCATGCTGCAAATAAGCCAAGCTTCACGCCTGGATGTTGAGTCATCTCCAGGTGAGCAAGTTCCAAAACCATCCATGGCATATTGACAAGGACCCAACAACTATTGTGTTCCATATATATCTCATATTCTCACATGGGTTTTGCTATTTATATCTCTACTATATTTTATATTAACATTTTTAGTGGAATATAATTGTATATTCACTTGCAAGTATCTATTCAAAAAATATGAAACCCCTTAGGAGTTGTAATTGACTGAATTATTCAACTAAAGAAAGAGTATGCTTCCAAATGCCCTAAATACATTGGAAAAACGACAGCAACATCTGCAATATAATATATATTATAGCATTTTACTCATCTAAGATAAGGTTTGGAATTCATTCGTGATCTATATATCCTTGGTAAAAAAAAAAAATTGTCAATCCTTTTAAAGATACACATTGTCTAAATGAATCTCAGATTTATTTTCACGACTGAGAGGAAAAAGTAACATATAGACAAAATTAACTGTCATATTGCAAAGACAGCAGTTGCTAAATTATAATGAAGAAGAATCTTAACTGCCTCGCGAAAGAACTTTTGTTGTTTGCATGCTTATATAACTTTAATCTAATTGGAATGTTTACTTATTAAAATCTGACTACTTTATTAGTTCCTGAAAAGAGTTTTTGTCACCTTCCGCCATCTAGTTCCATTAAGATTCTGTAAATGTTGCGGCTAGGTCATCACCAAGCAGGTAATGATCTACATGATAAGCACAAATGTTTTTATGCTGATAAAGAAAACCTTTCCAAATCTCTTTTCAACTTGGCTAATCCATATTTGCCATAACTTTTAAAATGTTGTTTATACCTTTTAATCTCAAAATTAATAGTATGTGAAGTGCGTGTTTGGACAGTTTTCTGAAAAAATAAAACTTCTGCTTTTCACCAAAAGTGAAAAAGTTTAACTTTTGGAAAGCTTTTATAAAGAAGCTAAAGTTCTAAAGAAGTTTAAACAAAAGTTATTCTAAACAAGATAAGATATAATTAGGCATACAAAAAGCTCTTATTTAGGAAACTTATAAAACAAATTATAAAATTTTACAAAAGACATTAATATATATATATATATGTATATATAAATTATTAATATAGTCCAACGATCCACAAAAAATATTATTCATTTCAAGTGAAGTTTGCCTAAATTCAAACAGAACCCTACATTGGTTTCAAAGATTATTATTTATCTTTCTACTGGTTTCAAATAATCATCTATTTTTCACGTCGTGAAATTTACACTTTTTAAATTAACATCAAATACTATATTTCAAACATCATAAATACGCCCTCTAATGTTATTGTATGGGGATTACTATGTAAAAGGAGAAGCAATACTAAGCATGCTAATATTGCTCGATTGCTGATATATAGAATGATGGGATTTGACAACATTTAGGTGGAATTGGATTGTGCTAATCTCACAAAAGTCATAAAATGGGGGAGATCTAGTTTGTGATTGGATTTATAAGTATTGTGGGTAAAGGATATGAAAAGTCAGTGACTCTTTTGTGCATTGTAGCTTCCACCTGATGCCCCCTACATACAATAGGGCAATACATTGAAAGCAAAGGGTGCCCTTAAGAATTCAACAAAAAATAAAAAAAGGGGATCCCTTAAGAGATCTTTTTACTTTAATTTGAATTGAGACACTTCAAACCCTCCTCAGGTGTTACTATTTAACGTTTGATTTTATTTGTTGAAATTCCCTCCTTTTTATCTTTAATCTCGAATGAACTTTTAAAATTCATAACTATTATTTGCAGAAACAGTAGCTCCGTTCTTTGTAGGGTATATTGATGAATTTCAAATAAAACGATATAATTTTGACATCCAGATGTATTATATGTATATATACTATAAGATATATTACTTTCATATGGATCTTCTAAAGTTTGAATTAATTACAATTATTTTCAAAATTACGACTACTCGACAAGTACATCAATAAAGAATGATGTGGATTATATTCATCCCAAGGAATGAATGAAACAATAAAAGAGAAAGACGATGACTTATTAGAACCTAGAGGCTGATGCTATTTTAAAACTAAAGAACTAAAGAATCAGATTGTATTTTAATCAAACCTACTAGGAGGTGGATGGAAATTAGTACAGCTTCACATGTGGATGTCCACAAGTGATTCCACATAAATTTCAAAATGTATACCAATGCAATAAATTTATTGCCATGCATATGACCATGAAAATAAATTGCCCTGTAACTCCAGCATTTCCAGTTAAGAGTGGGGGTGTTGAGGGGAACGGATTTCTTTCTTTAACATAAATAAATTTTGGAATATACTTTGAATTGCTGCATAAACTTTGCCAAGAAGAAAAACATTGCTTGCAGAGATAGATTCAAGCAATGTGTAATGCATCTTGAAACATTTACAATAATCCGTGCCTATCATTTTATACAACAAAGAATATGGATGATGCACATGAAAGTTAAAGCCAACATGAGGGGTATGTATCAGTATCACTGCCTTTTAGCTAATTGCTTTTTTAATCCCTTAAGAATCTTGGCAAACCACATCAAATTCATTGTAGCTAGAACTGATGGCACCACAAAGACCAAAAAGTATCCAAAGATGTGCATCTGGATGACCTGCCAAGCCATAATCCATAAATACTTACATTTGAAATGGTCTAATTCAACGTTGTATTTCGTTAGTAGATATGCTATTTTAAAACTTTTGAGGACCTGAGACTCACTCTTTACATACATATAGAACTTGTTCTTGAGATGAGAAATTGATCAACTTTTTATTAATACTCTAAAATGGGTCTAATCCTATAATGCACAAGTGGTTAGCTTTAAAATGGTTTTTAACTTTATAAATCCTTTAAAATGTCCTTGTGCAGTTTTGGATAATACTAGGGCAAAGGTGATTTGTTAAAAAGGTTTGTCAAATCTCTATTCCCTTTGCCTAGGAAACACTCTAAATGTATAGGTATACGAGAATTTATTGGATTGGGAATATGGAAATGGAACATTTTCAGTTTTTATTTTCTTTCTTTCTACCCAAAAAAAAACTTTTTTAAGTTTGTATAAGTTGCCCTAGAGATAATAGGGAACAACATCAGAAATTTCTTGAAAATTATATACCACACAAAGTACAAACAGGTTGGAAAGTGTAGGTCAACTTTTGCAGAAAATAAAACTTTCATTCCACATAAATTAAAAACCTAGATGCGGAAGGAATTCTCAGGGAGTGGCAATTACCTGATCATAATGCAAGTAGACATGGTAAAACATGTAACCAAACAACAGAATTCTCGCAACCTGTATTCAGAAAGTTCCATGAGCAAGAATTTATAACATAAACTATGAGGACTAAACCAAAAAGAAATGTCATAAAGCAACAGAGATAAATACACATGCTGCAAGCATCATGCCATAGAAAAATTTGAGACAGCTTATCTCGAGTGATTAATGGGCAAGGTTGTAACTCAAATAGTTCTATCTCATGTCTATCTAATAAAAGCCATGAGTACCACAATTGGACATCAAATTTTGTCAAATGTAGCAAACCAGTGAAACTACTTTAAAATTCGGAGGATTTAAACTCACCAGCCATGCAAAAAAAATCACCATGCCATTAATGAGATACGCACTGGACCTCTTCATACCAGCTGTATCGAGATACCTTCACAAAGTTTAAATGTCATATTAAAGTGATAGAACTCCATAACTCAAAAAAAAAATATTAAACCTACCATCTCATATTGACCTCAGGAGTAGTAATCTCAGAAATGAGGACCATGAATGTATAAAGTTGACCTTCTCCAGATAACATGGAATAGGCTACTGCAATTCCAGAAAGAGAGTGGTGGACAACCTGAAATTTGTCATTATTGTATTAGAATCCTACAGATTTTTATTTTTATATTTTTTGGATAGAGAATCTTAGAGCCTTAAACAAGGAAGATTTGTATTTTTCTGCCTTGAAATCTGTAACAGTTGTGTTTTCTATTCTTTAATTTTTTTCCTTTTCTCCTGGTTCCATCATTACCTGTTTGTGTCAGTACTCCGTTAGTCTAATTAAAAATTTAAATATTCATAAATTATGTTTCTACATCATATATGTGAGGAGGATTGGAACTCCTCTTGATGTTAAACTGAAAAAATATATGGCAAAAGAATTTTTTTTTTGTTCCCTCTTATGCAGATGATAATTAGAATAAGAGTGAATAAAACCAAAAGTTTCATTACCTAAGAAATAAAATTTCATTGGAGAGTATATACTTACATACTCCATTCCACCTAGAGAGGGGTATAGCCAAAGAATCATTAAGAGATCCGCAGTAAAGTATCCAACAGAAACCTATCAAAAATCATTTCGATTGAAATATATGGTAAAGTAATAACTCTTACTTTTGTTGAGGAAAAAAAAAATGAAATATACAGAGGTAAAAAAATATGTTGAGATAAGAAAAGCTTGAAAGGAGAAAAAGAACAGGGGGCAAGACAGGGCCAGCAGAAAGGGTCCACATTTTATCAGTAACTATCTGAGTAGTTGTACTGTAGTACCACTTAAATGATAATAAGAACAGAGGCATGGGGATCTCTTGTGCTTCTTCATCTAGTTGAGAAGATGATTTTCCCCAATTTTATTCATGAAGAAGAGTATCTATATAGCACTGTAACTGGGGTTATGACTAGACATATCATATTAAAGACATGGATATGTAGTCAAGAGATAAAATATAGATATAATTGTATCTTAAGATATTAAAATGACTGTGATGGTGATATTTCCTTAAAGGAGTGAAGACACAAGTAAATTTTGTTAATACAGTGTTTCTACAGGCTAAAATGACTAAAGTAAGTAATCTGTAGCATGCTTACATCTCATTGGAAAAGAAAAGAAAAATAGAAACATTCTCTAATTGTTTGAAATAACCAAAGATGTTATAGCAAGTTTTGACAATCCGGATAATTTTTTTGTGTGCACAGCAACCTAAGAATTATTATTACCAATTCTAGTGTATCAAATGATCTTCAAGATTAAATCAGCAAAAAGACTGTAAATAACATTGCAAATAATTTTTAAAAAAAAGTAAAATATTAAATAAAAGAATAAGATACAATTACCCCTAATATAAAAGTAGACAATGGTGAGCTTCGAAATGTAACAATTCCAGCAAGCTGTTGGTCTGAAAACAGATCTGACCAGAAGACAAAGTACAGGGACGTAGAAGTTATAAAAATGGCATGAACAGTGGAGATACCTCTGCAGAAATATTAGTACTAACTTAGTACATCTTTAAATTAACAATTACAAGAGGAAAAAATATGAGTTCAAAAACTGGAAAGTTGAAAAAGAAACTCACCGATTGTTCCACTCGATGCGTTGCATTTTTGTTAGACTAGCATAGCTCTTGAAGTAAAAGGTACTGATCAACTGGGTTAGATCATAGACCTGTGTTTAGTAGAAAAATAAAGTTAAAAACAGAAAGTGAAAACCCAAGAAGTTGTCAAAACATTCACTTCAAAAACTAGTTTTGGAATTTTAAACATAATCAACTTTATTTACATCAAAATAGAGAAAATCAGAACTCATTTGGCATAGCTATCCCAAAATTTGACCCAAAAGGAAAAAAAACAAAACAAAACAAAACAAAACAAAAATAGAAAGTGAAATTGAGATAAGAGCATACCAGTTTGCTCAAAAAAATGCCTCCAAGAATGGAAGTATATGGTATAAAGGGATCTGAAAGTAAGTAGGCTTTAACCAACACCTCAGCCTGACTTTGATAAGACTTTATAGCCATGACTGTCTTTTTTGACATTCCCATTGTCAAAACATTCATTGAACTATAAGTTTGACTAGCAGATCTTAATTCTCTTCTGTAATATCTGATACTTTTGCCACTCTTCATTTTGCTGTTTCATCTCTTCTTTAGCGGACATGAATAAAATATTAGCAATAAAGTTAGCGGCCATAAAGGGGTCATATCAAACTTAAAAATGGCTAAATATAATTATAGGTATTACCAAAAAGTTAAAATGTTAAAATGCTTGTTGATGTAAATAAATATATCCAAATAAGGTTAACTTTTATGTGTATTCAATATGAAAGAACCTTTAATATGACGGAACCAAGTTGTTCATTGATTCAATATCCAGAAACGACTAGTTAACTGAATCAGTGAGAAATAGATAATAGTTTTAAAGAAAACACGTGTTTATTAATGGCATTTGGTTAAAGGTAAATGAAACCTACACTGATGTAACACTCAGTTGTCTTTCGCATGTGATATACAGTTTGAACTTTATTGCAAATAACTTATATAACGAAAACATCATCTGGAATTTCTCAAAACAAGTAGCGAGCTATAGATATAAAAATCCAGACAAAGGATTTAAAAAAGAAATGAAATCAAGCAACAGCCATAAGGTCAAACGATATTAAATTATCAAAAACCAAATCCTGATTGAACGACTAGCAAAATTCAGATACATGCATAAATTAATAAACAAACCCAACAAATGAAACACTATCTATACATTGAATAAGCAACAAAACTCTCTAAATTTTGATTGAAGGACTTAGCCACAAAAATCAGATACTTCCATACATTGAACAGGAACGCAAGTGACACACTCAGAAAGATCTATTTATTTATTTTTATTTTTTTTCTCAAGGGGGATCTACTCAATTCTCAGGTCAATGTAAAATGCAGTAGCGCCTGAAGATCAAATTCGTTACCAGACAACAAAACAAGCTCAAACCAAGAGAACAGAAATTTAAGACAAAGACGCACATAATCAAATAATATAATGAATCAAGCAGTAATGCAAATTCCAGGAACCAAAAAACAACAAAAGAAGACAATCAGATTCTGGGACTAATCAAAACCTAAAATGTTCACACATATAGAACAAAGAAAGCCCAAAATTACCCAACAAAATTTTGACCATCAGCATGAGATCAGAAACTTACAAGAACCAAAAACAGATGGAAATTTCAAAGAAGCCCCAGAAAGCTACAAGGAGAAGATCATCTAAGAAGCTCACATATGGAGTTGAAGGGCTCACCGAAACCACAAAGCTCCATAGAATTGAAAAAGAGCCCGTCAAAACAACAGCAAAAAACAAGCAGATAAAGAAATTACAGAAAAATGCCAGAAGCAACAAAAACACCCCCACAAATGGCCAAATGACACAGAAAAATGTGAGATTGCCGGGTTTCCGGTGAGCTGGAAAATCAAGAAAACAAAGTGGGAAGCGAAAGGGAAAAGGAAAACGAAGCCCAATTGCAAATGCAAATGGCCAGATATAATTCAATGGCAATGATTCCAATGAAGCACCAAATAAAATAAAAATACAATAATGGGGAAAAAAAATATNTTTTTGTTTTGGTAATGAGAGGATAACATTTTTCTTGCTATCCAATCAATTGGCCGTTTGAGAAACGGAAATATTGTGATCATATATGCCAAGCACACTCAATATAAGCAACTTTTCGGTCAAATTTTTTATTTTTTTATTTTTTTATTTTTTTATTTTTTTATTTTTTTATTTTTTTATTTTTTTTTTATGTTCCACACTAATGAGAAGTAACTCTTCTATATATATGTATATATATTTCTCAGCAAAACAAAAGTAAAACAAAACAAACTTTTCTATAAATATGTTACACGTACTAAAATATTATTAAATAATAAATATTAAAATATTATTAGTTAAAACATGTATATAATTTAAATATAAATAAATAAATTTTTAAATAAACAAATTAAAAATTATTATATCTTTTATTGTGCAGTTTGGTAAATAAATTTGACCCACTATGTCTAGCATTTTTTATCTTCCATATTGATAATAAAGTAAAATTTATCTGTCACTCTGTCAACAATTGTTTATGGAAATTGAAATTACAAAATTATTGAAGAAATGAATTTATTTGTGGTTATCAGAAAAGATGTTGGTTATCTACTTTTTGATTTCTAATAATTTGTAATTTTTCCTATTTTAACAAGTATAAAAGTTAGTTAAGAAATTATGTTGTTGTGGGCTTTTTGCCAACAAAAATGGACTAAATATCCATTTTAATTGTGGACTAAATACTTTAATTTTCATATGGTAGGCCTGATTTTAATAATATGGTAAGCCCAAAATAAAGGTAAAAAGGAGATATATGTTAACCATCCAGAGGAAGACCATAATTTTTCATCATGACCACCCAATGGGTAGATAAATTGAAAGTGAAGAGATTTTCATGAGAGAGACCCGAAACCCTAGGTAGCCCCCAAAAACTTTCCCTTTCTACCAACTCTTACCTACCTTCATTTTTCCTCACTTCAGACATGGCAACCAACCTTTTTTGGAGATTTGAGGACCCATTTGAATTTGTTTGACTTGGGATTGAGAGAGGAAGACCACCCTTTGACCCATTGACTCAACCCAAAAAAAAAAGAAACGAATACTGTTCATTGTCTTCCCCAACACACCTAACAGGCCAACCCCCATTTTTTCACCATTTTTGACAGTTTTCTCCCCCTTTTTCTTACCATTTCTCCCTTAAAATCACTTCTTTAGTCATTTATACTATTGAATGGATAACACATCTGACTTAGGCATCGAAGGGGAAACGCCAGCTACCACATCGGTGTCCCTCTAACCTTTTCTTTTTTTTCCTGGTTTTGCAGGAATCCAAGAGGCCCAGTCCGAGACGAAAAATCACCACAACATTTTGGCGCCGTCTGTGAGAAAGTTTGTTTCCATTTTTTACTTCATGTTTGTGGTCGTTTTTCATTCGTGAAATTTTTTCTATTTTTGTTCTTGGTGAACCGGTTTGGGGTATTCCCTCATTTTCTTGAGTCCTTTTGTTAACTTGAGGGTACTTGAGTTTTGGTAACTCTCGGTTTCATTGAGTTTTGCTAGCTTCTCGGTTTTTGCTGGGTTTAGGCTTGTTTTTCTCAGTTTCTCTTACTTGAGATTTGTGGTTGTTTGTCTAGCTCTCGATTAGAATTTTCTTTGATTTAGTTTTCAGTTTGTCTTGCCTCGTTTTAGCTCCATTTGGTTGATGTTTGAGTTGTGCAAGTTCACGGTCTTGTGCCTACTTTCACTTGTGGTTTGTGTTTGATCTTTCTTAAGTTTAGGGAGCTGTTTGGTTAAAAAAAAAAAGGAAAGGAAAACAAAAACAAAAACAAAAACAAAACAAAACAAAAGAGGATCTGTAAAAAAAANAAAAAAAAAAAAAAAAAAAAAAAAAAAAAAAAAAAAAAAAAAAAAATCTTCACCTTAGCATCTGGACAGATAGTGGGAAACCAAAACTCAGATCGAGCTAAAGCTGAACCTGGCTGGAGTTGAACCTAGCTGGAGCTGAATCTGGTTGGAGCTGAACCTGGCTGAGTCTGAACCTAGCCGGAGCTGAACCTAAATGGAGCTGAAACAGAACCTAACCAAATCGGAACCTAGCTGAGTTGAGGTGAAGCAAAACCTGAGGCAAGATGCCGGATACCCACCTGGAGTAGCAGGTCACGCTGGATGGAGCTGAACCGTCCAGCAGAGGAGCTAGGGGCAAGTGGCCCATAGGAACAAGCTCTATCCCGGACCGGGGAGCCACGACCCCGGCAGCTGAACCAACTATGGCACCTTCACAGCCACTATCGCCAGCTCGAATGAGAAGTGAGAGGCAGGTAGCTCCACGCTCGGAGAGAGCCAGAATATCTAACCTGGAGAGCCGAATGGAACAGCTCATCAGCTTGCTCAAGCAACGCCCGCCAACCAACCGTGAGCCCGCATCCCAAATCAGGAGGAGCCCAGCTCCAATAGAATCTCCAAGACCCCTTGCTAACTCTCGAACCCGTGGAGATGGGGGAGCCCAGGAGGAGGAGCTGGGAACTCAAACCATGGACCCGAATCAGCAGCTACAGGTGAAGTTCAGACCTTCGAGGGCTTACCCAAGGCCACCTCCGGATGAGACTAGGAGGAACCCAGCACGAAATCACCCATCCCCAGTATGCTGGAGGCCATGGGATGATAGAGGCAGCTCCCGGATGAGGTCGGTGAACAATGCTTTCTCCTCACCTAATGACGGCCTAGACCTTAGCAACCTTAGAGCTTCTCTCAATTCTAGGAAGCGAGCTCGAGAGGAGCATGAGCACGCAGAGTCTTGAGGCGAGTGCAGGAGGCGAGTCGAGTTAGAGGAAGAAAGAGTGCTCGTTCGAGCAGATGAGAGAATGAGAATCTGAAATGAAGAGAAACAAAAGATTGAGGCGGAGGATAGGCAAAGATTGGAAGCTTAAAAAAGGACAGAAGCTGACGAGAGGCAGAGGGCTGAAGCAGAAAGGAAGAGGCTGGGAGATGAGGCGGACATGAGAACCCGCAACCAACCACAATATCAAGCGCCCGGAGCATGCCCGGTTCCACACCCGCAACTCTATGCATGTGCTCCAGAGCCAGGACAGTCTACCTCACCCTTTGGGATGGATATACGTAGAGCTGAACTCCTGAAGGACTTCAAAATACCAAATGTAGGGAGATATGAAGGCATAACAAACCCAGCTGAGCACCTGGGGACTTACAAAGTTTGGATGGAGTTTGAAGCAGCTAGTGACACGATCATGTGTCGCGCCTTCCCTCTAACCCTTGGAGAGGTGGCACGAACCTGGTTCACCAGCCTCCACTCTGGCTCAATTCTTTCCTTTAGCTAGTTGGAGAGCGTTTTCATGGCACAGTTCATTGGGGCTAAACCGGTTAAGAAACCACCGTCTCATTTGTCGTCTGTGGTACAAGGGGAAAACGAGTCTTTGAAAGCTTACGTTCAGAGATTCACATATATGATAATGCAGATAGAGGGTTGCATAGATGATCGCGCCATGCAAGCCATGCAAGACGGAGTGTGCGATGAGGACTTTATAAGAATTGTGGCCAAGAATCCACCTAGAACATTTTCGGAAATGTTAGTAGAAGCCCATAAACACATCTCTGCGGAGGAGATTATACAGTCCAGAAGGAACCTGAATCGGGGAGGAGGTGGTGGCAGGTCCGACCTCAGAAGGAATCAGAGAAACGCCCCCCAGGATAACAAGAGAAGCTGCGAAGAGATGAACCAGGGTCCTCGATCGCCCAAGAGCAAGTTTGAAAGGTTTACCCCCATCAACATGACCCGCTCAGAAGTGTTGATGCAGATTGAGGGGAACAACCTACTGAAAAAACTTTTTCCAATGCGAACCCCCTTCAAGTTTAGAGATAAGAAAAAGTTTTGTAGATATCACAAGGACTATGGGCACACCACAGAAGAGTGTTTGGAGTTGAAGGATGAGATTGAAGCTTTGATTCAGAGAGGGCAGCTGAAGGAGTTTGTAACAAAAACCACAGGGCCCCGTGGTCCTGCTCCACCGAGGCAAGAAGAGACAAGAAGAGGAGAGATACCTTCAACATCATTACAGCTGGGTAACGTGCTAGGCAATGTGAGAACTATCATAGGCGGACCAAGAGTAGGAGGAGAGTCGAACCACTCAAGGAAGGCATACGCAAGAGATGCTAAGAGTTTCAGCGGGCAGCATGAGGTGAACTACACCTTTAGGCCAGTAAAGATGACCCGGAGGGAGAATTTTTCAATAACATTCACATATGAAAAGGTGTTGAGAGTTCAGCACCCGCATGACGATGCTATTGTGATAACAGCTCAGGTCGCTAACCATATGGTTTACCGGATGCTAATTGACAACGGTAGCTCAGTGGATGTCCTGTACACGCCTGCCTTCGACACCATGGGTCTGAGGAGAGAAATCCTCAAACCAGTGCGGACACCACTCATGGGATTTGCTAAAAAGATTATGTTCCCTGAAAGGTCCATCGAGCTCCCCCTCACCATTGGAGAGGTTCCAAATAGGGTCTACTGTCTTGGTGAATTTTTTGGTAATAAAATCATAGTCCACCTACAACGCTATTCTTGGAAGGCCGACCCTTAATACTCTGAAGGAAGCTACATCGACTTACCACCTCATGATCAAGTTTCCAACGAAGGGAGGAGGCGTGCACAGTGCGAAGAGATCAGTTTGAATCTAGGCAATGTTATGCCACGGCTCTTTTCAGCAAGGATGCGCACTTAGAGACATTGCCCATTTTCCTGAATTCCGAGCGAAGATGCCCTAAGTCGCGGCATGAGAGGCTAAATCACCTAATTCAGCAGCCGACCTCCAAGTAAAAATGCTCTGAGCCAGCCTCGACCTTCGAGCAGAAATGCCCTAAGCCAGCATGGAATCCAACATCCAAAAAGAAATCGCGAAGGCAAAAATTATCCTCCAAGCAGAAATGTTCCTAGCCACATCTCGAGAGAACTACGTCACCGACACCACCCGAGACCAGCAAAGAAAACACTTTGCCAGCTCCTAGAGTTGGCATGGAAGCGGTGGTGGTTGACATGATGGAGGAAGTCTGGACGGTTGATGAGGAGTTTCAAGAAAAAAAGGTGGATGACAGGAGGCAAGGGATGCTTCAGGGAGAGCCAGTGGATGAACTTACTAGCATCCAAATAGATCCAAAGGACCCAGCGAGAACCACAAGAATCGGCACAGCGCTTTCATCGGAGTTGAAAGAAGCACTCAAGGAATTCCTAAAAGATAACTCAGATGTCTTCGCATGGTCACACAAAGACATGCCTGGGATAGACCCAAAGGTGATGGTGCATAAGCTAAATGTAGACCCTAGCTTCAGGCCGCTCAAGCAAAAGAGAAGAGCCTTTAACCCTGAAGCAATCAAGGCGGAGGTAGAGAAACTCCTGAAAGCAGAACTTATCAAGGAGGCAATATACCCTACATGGTTGGAAAATGTAGCGTTGGTGAAAAAGAGCGACGGAGAGTGGAGGGTGTGTGTAGACTTCACGGACCTAAACAAGGCATGCCCCAAAGATCGCTTCCCATTGCCCAAAATTGATCAGCTGGTGAACTCGACGGCTGGGAGAGAAATGTACAGTTTTTGTGACGCCTTCTCAGGATACAATCATATCAGAATGCACCCCGATGATCAGAAAAAGACCGCCTTCATAACCAACCTCGGACTATACTGCTAAAGGTGATGCCTTTCAAACTCAAAAACGCCGGAGCCACCTACCAAAGACTGGTAGACAAGATGTTCACCAACCAGATTGGAAAGGCGATGGAAGTATATGTGGATGACATGTTAGTGAAGAGCGTCAAAACGGCCAAGCAGCTAGATCACCTAAGCGAGATGTTCAACGTCTTGAGAAGACATAAGATGATGCTCAATCTAGCGAAATATGCCTTCGGAGTATCCTCAGAGAAATTCTTAGGCTTCATGGTGAATCAGCGCGGAATTGAAGCCAATCTTGACAAGATCAAGGCAATCATGGAAATGACATCCCACGGAAGGTGAAGGAGGTCCAAAGGCTCACAGGGAAGGTGGCGGCTCTTAACAGATTTATCTCGAGGGCTACAGACAAATGCTTGCCATTCTTCAAGATTCTCAAAGGAGCTAAAGATTTTTCTTGGACCGAGGAGTGTGAGGAAGCTTTTTTCCAGCTCAAAAAGTACCTAAGCACATCACCACTCCTTTCTAAACCTATTTTTGGAGACACATTGCTTCTATACTTGGATGTGTCAGAGACAACGGTTAGCGCAGCCCTGATACGGGAAGAGGGGACAACCCAGCTGCCGGTTTATTATGTTAGTAAGGTTATGGTACCAGCAGAAACTAGGTACCCCAACATTGAGAAGTTGGCCCTAGCTTAAATAATGTTTTCAAGAAAGCTGAAGCCATACTTTCAGGCACATTCGATCACGGTGCCCACAAGTTACCCCCTTAGACAAGTGCTCCAGAAGCCAGAGGCGTTTGGAAGACTGATCAAGTGGTCCATTAAGCTAGGACAATACGAGATATCATACAAACCTCGCACCGTGATAAAAGCACAGGCAGTGGCTGATTTTATAGCCGAGTTCATTGCATCAGAAAAAGAAGAAATCATTGTGTCGGACAACTACGGCAAAGTAGGTAGCGCACAGCCATCCTCATTATGGACCTTACATATAGACAGATCATCCAGCGAGCATGGAAACGGAGCAGGGTTCATCCTGACCGCTCCGGCTCCCGATCATGTCAAGCTCGAGTATGCACTTAGACTTTGGTTTAAGGCATCAAACAATGAAGGGAAATATGAAGCGTTAATTGCAGGACTCAAAATGGCCCGATCACTAGGAACTAGGAGGTTGCAAAGCTATAGTGACTCACAACTGGTAGTGAGGCAGGTCAACTCGAAATACCAGGCCAAGGGGGCAAGCATGATCAGCTACTTAGAGCTGGTCAAAGAACTATTGAAGGATTTTGAAGAACATCACATTACTCAGATATCAAGGGCAAAAAATTCAAATGCTAATTCGCTCGCCAAGCTACCGAGTCAGAGATGGTGCGTACAATCCTCGTTGAAACATTGGCACAGCCTAGTATCTCAGAAAATAAACGAGAGGTGAACCCGATTGAGGAGAAGCCAGGATGGCGAGATCCAATTATCAAATTTTTGACAGACGGCTCCTTACCCGAAGACAAGCTGGAGACCAGAAGAATGAAGTACAAAGCACTGCACTACACCCTTATCAACGGAACTTTATACAAGAGAGACTTTTCGTTGCCCTATTTGAGGTGCCTAGGGGAGGAAGAAGCGGACTACATCCTAAGGGAAGTCCACAAAGGGGTTTGCGATAACCATGCAGGAGGAAGGTCGCTAGCACATAAAATAGTCCGTCAAGGCTATTACTGGCCTGCCATGCAAAGAGATGTGAGTAAGTTCGTGAAAAGATGTATCCCTTGCCAAAGGTTTGCAAACATCCAAAGAGGACCACCAAAGCAGCTCACCTCTATCAAGAGCCTATGGCCATTCGCTCAATGGTGAAATTCGCAATAGTGGCAATCGACTATTTTACCAAGTGGGTGGAAGCAGAAGCCCTATCGACAATCACTGAAGCCAAGACTTTGAGCTTCATCTGGAAATCAATCATCTGCCACTTCGAAATACCCCATACCATTGTCACAAACAATGGCAAACAGTTCGAAAATAAAAATTACAGAGAAATGTGTTCAAATTTGGGAATTCAGGCAGCATTCTCTTCACCATTCCACCCCCAAGCTAATGGCCAAGTTGAGGCTGCAAATAAGATCATTAAGCAAAATCTAAAGACCATGTTGGATAAGCACAAAGGAGCTTGGGCTAAAAAGCTCCCTGAAATCCTCTGGGCCTAAAGGACAACTCCAAGAACCGGGACAAAGGAGACTCCTTTCTCTTTGGCCTTTGGAACTGAAGCTGTCATCCCTGTTGAGATAGAAGTTCCTAATTTCCGAACTGAGCATTTCCAACCAGAAAAGAACGAAGAGCAAATGCGACTTAACCTAAACCTGGTAGAAGAATCGCGGGATTTAGCTCAGGTACGTGCAGCCGCCTACCAGTAACAATCGGCTAGGTACTACAACTCCAAGGTGAAACAAAAGGCCTTTCGGCCTAGTGACCTAGTTCTGAGAAAAATTACACTGAATATCAGAGAGCATGGAACTGGAGTAATGGGACCAACCTGGGAAGGTCCGTACCAAGTGAAAAAAGTAATCAGACCGGGAACATACCAACTGAAGGGAGAAGATAGAAAAAATCTCGCCCACCCGTGGAATGCGAAACACTTGAAGATTTACTTTCAATAGTTCATGTAAAAATTTCCTTTTGCTTGTATGACACAATAGTATTATCAATGACATGAAATTTCTTTTTCAAGAAACGTGTGCCGACATTTACTTATAAAAGTTAAGTTAAAATCCAATAAGGGGCTAAACCCCCAGCAGCTGAAGGCTCCCCAAGCTGGGCTCGAATCGACCAAGAGTCGGAGGCTAAAGCAGCCACGAGGCTAAATGCCTCAGAGGCTGAAAGCTCCCCAAGCTGGGCTCGGATCGACCAGGATCTGGAAGTTAGAACAGCCTGGGGCTAAACCCCCAGAGGCTGAACCCTCCCCGAGCTAGACTCAGATCGACTAAAAGCCAGAGGCTAAAGCAGCCATAAGGCTAGGTGCCTCAAAAGCTGAAAGCTCCTCTAGCTGGGTTCATATCAACCAAGAGCTGATGGCTAGAACAGCATGGGGCCTAAACCCCCCGCAGCTGAAGGCTCCCCGAGCTGGGCTCGAATCGACCAAGAGTCGGAGGCTAAAGCAGCCACAAGGCTAGGTGCCTTAGAGGCTGAAAGCTCCCCGAGCTGGGCTCGGATCGACCAGGAGCTGGAAGGTAGAACAGCCTGGGGGCTAAACCCCCAGAGGCTAAACCCTCCTCGAGCTGGACTCGGATCGACCAGAAGCCAGAAGCTAAAGCAGCCACAAGGCTAGGTGCCTCAAAGGCTGAAAGCTCCCCGAGCTGGGTTCAGATCGACCAAAAGCTGATGGCTAGAACAGCCTGGGGACTAAACCCCCAGAGGCTGAACGCTCCTCGAGATAGGCTCGGATCAACCATGAGTCGAAGGCTAAAGCAGCCATGAAGCTAGGTGCTTCAAAGGCTGAAAGCTCCCCGAGCTGGGCTCAGATCGACCAGGAGCTAGAAGCTAGAATTGTAACATCCCGTTTCAAAGAAAGATTGGAAATTTGTAAAGTTGACCAAGTTTGACTGTGAGAGGCTCGGGATTGATTTTTTGTGTGAGCGTGTTATGGCTTTGATTGTGGTACCGTTGCGTAGAGTTAGTCGATACGAGTTCGTAGACTAGTAGTACGCTCGATTCTGAGCTCAAACCGATAAGTTGTGGCTGAAATAGTGCAATGGGCATTTTGGTAATTTTGCAAGGCTGTCATTAAGGAGCGTGAAATGACTAATTTTCCCTCACCTGCATCTTTTAAATTTTCCAGAAGCTTCTGGTTTGGAGGAGGAAGCCTGACGCCACCCCGATTTTTTTCCCCCCGTGAGGCACCGTTGCCTCCCTCACCGGCAACAGCGGTTTTCCAGCCAGATCAGGCCGGAAACTACTCAGAAAATGAAGCTTGCAACCTCCCCTCTCCGATGGTACCGGTGACTCGCCGTGGAGAAGCCTAGATCGCCAGAAATCAAAAGAAAATCGATAGCCTCTTCGGTTGCAATCGCTGGATTCAGGCGAAAATTGGCCGACCAACTGCTCGGAAATGATGGCCCAGATCCTCCTCCACCTTTCTCCACCGAGCTCTGGCCGTGAATCATGGTGGATCGCCGGAAAAGACGAGGAGGCCGGCGGACCCGTTTCTCCTCCGGTCACCGGATCCCGACAGTTTTTGGTTGCGGGGCCGGTCTTTTTCCCCTCTTTTGGACCTCCTGAGGCTGATTCTGGCATCCGTTTGTCCCAAATCTCGTTCGTGTGGACAGTACGAGTAGAGGGTGTTCGGCTGTAACTTTCCAGTCACAACCGGCAGCGGTTGGACGAGGTAAATTCATGGGTGTATTCTACTCTCTTCAGGCTTCGTTCTGATATATAATTCTCATATTATAATTGAATATTTGGAATTTATCTAATTTTAAGCTATGTTGTCAATAACTGTTAAAATAGGAATTGTTGATTATTGGTGATATAATATGTATGTAAATATGTTTTGGTGATTGCTTTAGAATGAATTGGTATGCTGAGACTATAGGATTTGATTGGGTGATTGAATTTCGTGGTTATAGATAACGGTTACGGAATATATATATATATATATATTATGTGATTATTTTACTATGAATTTTAAATAATTGCTGGGGGAATTGTGGCTTGAGTTTAGCTGTATTGCTGTTTGACTGTTTGAGAACTAATTTGATTGCGTATGTGGAATTTTGGTTTATGAAGATTATGTTGAAATGATTGTTGTGAATCTTGGTTTGTGAATGTTTATATTGAATTGATTGTGATTGAGCTGATATGGAAGTTGTGGATGGTGATGTGGATGATGATGTTGGAAAAGGTACCCTCGGCAAAATGAAAACCCTTAATGCCATGATTCTTAGAGACCAAGGATCGTGATGATTGCACCCCATTCCCGCCACGACGCCTTGGTGATAAGGGTCGTGATGACTGGTTACCCTATTCTGTGATGTTAAATTTGTTAATGAACAATGTGTGGAATTTATATAGTGTTACTTTTCTTTGGAATAAATGCATGATATGATTATGTGGTTGAGAACTGCTTGGGCGAGGAATTATGCTGCCAAGCTATGAGTTTTATCTTGCTAAGTTTACTTAAAAAGGTTTGACGAGATTAAAAGTGGTTAAGAGATGACAAATGAGAATCATATGTTGAATGTGTTGATATGATTGGCAGTGGCATATTCAGTGCAAATATACTGTAGGAACTACAGGTAGCTTGATCCCTATTAAAAGGGTATGTAGGCAGCTCAGTTTTACACTGAGTCCAGCTACACTTTATATAAACAATATATTTGTTTGAGTGTTGAGTTAATTACCGAGATGTGATTTTATTTGATTGGGAAATGTGTGCTGGTAGAGTGATTATTGTATAGAAATGTTTTTCCTTGCAGATTTGTAATTATTTGTATTTGGGGGATGTTAGAAAAATAGACGAAATGCTGCTGAAATTTCTAATAAAATTTCTGGCAGTAGATAAAAATTTTCGGTCTGTTGATTCTTATCGGTTTTGATTAACAGTATAATGGACTTAAATGACTGCTTAATGGCTTAATAGCAATATTAAGTCATGCAAGCAGGATCCAGGTGGGTTGGGTCCTGTCAAGAATAGCCTGGGGGCTAAACCCCCAGAGGCTGAACGCTCTCCGAGTTGGACTCGGATCGACTAGGAACCGGAGGCTAAAGCAGCCACCAGGCTAGGTGCCTCAGAGGCTAAAGGCTCCCCGAGCTGGCCTCGAATCGACCAGGAGCTGAAGGCTAGAATAGCTTAGGGGCTAAACCCCCAGAGGCTGAACGCTCCCTGAGCTGGGCTCAGATCGACCAGGAGCTAGAGGCTAGAACAACATGGGGGCTAGCCCCCAGAGGCTGAAGGCTCCCCAAGCTGGGATCGGATCGACCAGGAGCTAGAAGCTAAAGCTGCCACGAGGCTAAACCCCCAGAAGCTGAACGCTCCTCGAGCTGAGCTCTGATCGACAAAGAACGGGAGGCTTAAGCAGCGACGAGGCTAAGTGCCTCAAAGACTGAAGGCTCCCCAAGCTAAGCCGATGACTCGCAAAGCTAAATTCAATTCAACAAACAGCCATAAGTTCGCTAAGTTGAGTTGAGAAACGGCTACACCATGTGCTAACTCTTTCAAGTTTCTCTTTCAAGAAACAAGAAAGAGTATGGGGCTATAAGGGAGCCTCGGCTTTGCAATATTTTGAAAAATCAAGTCAAAGGCAAAATGACGCACAAAATGATGCACAAAGAATCAAAAGGAATTTCCATTAAGAATCAGCTTAGCATTAACAAATCATTGTATCAATGTCTAAAAAAAAAGATTAATTAAAATGTGTACAATAGTTGGCCTCAACATGCCAAGAAAAATTCTAAGTAAAATGCACAATAGTTAGTATGAAAGCTAGCAATCGCGGGGTGAGCCGGGAACCGATGCAGAGGCAAAAAAAGTTTAGCTCGAAGGAGAAACGGCAGAAGCTGCAAGAGGAGAGCCGGGAGCTGAAGGCGAGGAAGTTGGCCCCAAAGGAAGAACCGGGGAAACTGGAGTAGGCACTTCAGAGCCGGACACATCAGGGGCTGGAGCCTGGCCCGGAGATTGATCCAGCAAGCTGTAGTCGAGGTCTGGAAACCTCAACTTTATCACCTCCAGGGCAGAATCATCCCCCGCATCAAACTGCCTGTCGGCTTCGTCAAACAGCCTCGAGATTTCATCATCCTTCAACTGGAGGGTTTTCTTCATCTCCTCGAGCTCAGCTTTTAACCTTTCAATTTCTTTGGCATGCTCAGCCTTTAACCCTTTCGACTCCTTGACGTGTTATTTGAGCCTGGCAGTGGAGGAGACAAAAAGCTTATCTTTCTTCTTCAACTCTGATTCTTTCAACTTCAGCTCCGTCTTCTTCAACTTAAGGTCATTGTCTCTCTGCTTGATCTCCAGCTCCTTCTTCAACATAAGCTTGAAGTATGCTATACACTTTTTAGCATCCTCCAGCTCTTTCAGATTCTCCTTCAAGCTGCTACCAGCAGCTGCAGCCTTCTCCTTATAATGAGCAACTCAATCCTGGAGCTGGAAGGTCATGAAAGCCAGCTGCACAACAAATAAACAACACACGAGTGAATAACGAATAAACTTAGTAACCAAGGACATAGCCATGGGGGCCCTCACCAAGGCTGCTTGACGAAAAACCTCAACAAGAGCTGAGGAGTCGGGAAGCTCAGAAAGCTGCTTCTCCTCGGCAGGAACGATCTCCCTCGACAAGACGCTTATGAAGTCGCCCTCATGCATGGATGACTTGCCCTTTCTGCCCATGCTTGCTTCTGAAGTCAAATCCTTCCCTTTCGAGGAATGAGTACTAGCCCTGGGTGTGGGTGTCAGCTCTTCGCCTAACCGAAGCTGAGGAGAGCTAGCCCCCCCCCCCCCCTTTGGGGTCTTTGGAAGAAGCATCCTTGGGTGGAACATCCTTGGAGTGAGTAGCCTTGGAAAGAATAGGAGGAATATGGGAAGTATTGGCAGTAGCAGCAGAAGGACGAGCGGATGATCCGTGGCTGATTTTGGCCGATTTGAAAGACCGGGTCCTGTCCAGATGACCTGGCAAGTTCCTCTTGAATCCACTAGCTGACGACATCATTGCACCAAACAAACATTTTTTAAGTCAAAAATCAATGAAGGAGCCAAAATAAACAAAAGTAAAACAAAAGCAGCTGAGCACTACCACTGGCCAGCCTGGCCTCCATTAAAAGAAGCATAGGGTCCCTCTCGCTTAGGTCCATGCTAAGAATATGATCGACTCTATACCTACTGACCCCATCTAAAGCAGGAATGGACGAACTCCACTTATGGTTAATTCTGCAGAACTCACGAGGAGTCGAAGGCTCATCCCCGGCTTTCGAGTCCATGTTCTCCTAGTTCCCGCCAGCGAAGAACCACTCCCATTGCCAATTCGAAGCCTCAGGGGGCTTCTGCAGGAACTTCTTGCGACGGGGATAATAGCAGAAGGAGCCAACTCTATTGGCAACTGACCTAATCTCGAAACACGCTTGGATCTCGAGATGAGTGGGGTCGGCACCAAAGTACTCCTGCCATAACACAAGGCAGCAGTAAATCCCTCTCCGCACTATAGGATTGAGTTGAAAAGGCGCTAGCCTGATGTCGTGAAGTAGGCGACATATGAAAAATGAGAGCGGTAGTCTCAGCCGCCATTTGAAAAACCACCGGTTCAGGGCAGCCTCACCAGCGGGAGGAGAGCTGGGCAGTTCATCATTCTCAGGTACCCGGAGAGTGACCTCGTCAAGAACCGAGTAGTACAGCCTCAATTGGTCCAAGTCAGCCTGAGTAAGTTTGGACTATACTTCATTGTAGCTCCAGGTCCCCCCTGGAACTCTCACTTCTTCTCTCTCCTTAGAAGATCCAGGTACATCAACTGTAGCAGAGGAGGAGCTCACGCGTTCCTCGGCTACAAGCGTACTGGCAGATTCAGAATCTGAGGAGTCAGAGATCTCCATTATCTGCGAGATGTCAAGAGCCTTCAAGCAAGAGTAGGGAGGCTCATCAAAGACATTAGGTCTAAAGAGCTTAGGCTCTGGATCGAGTATAGTTTGAAAACTTAAGGGCTGATTAGACAAGGAACGACTCAAACTTCCACCACCACCGCTTGGTGAAGGGTGAGACATCTGAAACAGAGAAGCAACTCACTATCATGATGGCTAAGGGACGTTAAAGACGCCTAAACCATGTTCCGATTTCCTAAAGCCTACTTCGGGTCACTAAACTTCGCCTAATTCCTCAAACTACACCTAAGTTCGAGCTCAGGTCCCTAGTCTCAGCCTCGTTTCCTTGGCCTTCACTCAAGGTCCCAGCTTCAACCCCATCACCGGCTTCCGCTCAGACCCCGAGTTTCAACATCGGTCCCATAGCCTCGACCCAGGTCCCAAGTGTCAGCCTCGGTTCCTTGACTCCACTCAAGGTCCAAGCTTCATCCCCATCACCGGCTCTCGCTCAGACCCCGAGTTTCAACCTCAGTCCCGGAGCCTCGACCCAGGTCCCAATTCTCAGCCTCGATTCCTTGGCCTTCGCTCAAGGTCTTCAGCCCTATCACCGGCTTCCGCTCAAACCCCAAGTTTCAACCTCGGTCCCGTAGCCTCGACCCAGGTCCCGAGTCTCAGCCTTGGTTCCTCGTCCTCCGATTAAGGCCCAAGCTTTAGCCTCATCACCGACTTCCACTCAGGCCCCGAGTTTCAACCTCAGTCCCGCAGCCTCGACCCAGGTCCCGAGTGTCAGCCTCGGTTTCTTGGCTCGGCACAAGGTCCGAGCTTCAGCCTCATCACAGGCTTCCGCTCAGGCCCCGAGTTTCAACCTCAGCTCCGAAGTTTTCACCCAGGTCCCGGGGCATCAGCCCAATCCCTCAGCTTCCACAGCCATCACCCTAAACCAAAAACAGAAAATAGAACACAAAAGCAGTAAACAGAGGCAAGAGGAAGGAAAAACTCCATACCTTATGCGTGTGGCGAAGCCGAAGACGCAACAGAGATCAGCGAGGGAGAAGTTTCTCCTCATCCATGGACCTGAGAAGAAGAAAGAGGAATTAGGGGAGAGAACAGCTCGAGAACAGCCAATACAAAAAGATTTATAAAAAAAGTGAAAAGACGACGAAAACCTACGGTTCACCGGCCGAGAGAGGAGGAAAGAAAGACCAAAGGGGATGAAAAGAGCGCCGCTGGAGTCACTAAAAGGGCCGAGGGAAGACAATGAAAGTCAAGTAGTCTCTGATGTCTTTTCCAGTCAGCGGGGGAAAGGCAAAACTCTGGAAGAAAGGAGAAATTTTTGGGAGAGAGCGTTCTAAAAAAAAAAAGAGAAGGAAGAAAGAGATGAAAAGGAGAAGGGAAGACACCGGGTGCAAACATGTGTCAATGCAAAAAAAAAAAAAGAAAAAAAAAAGGAAATCTCAACCGTCATAGAAGGAAGGAGAACGTGCAGGCGTGGGGTGTGCATTAAGTGCACGTCCCATCGCTCCAAGATAGCTGCGCATACGCAAAAAAAAAGGGAAATATCTGAAATTTGAATTTCAAAATCTCGATATTTGCACCCAACAGGTATCCTTTATCTTTAAAATTGGTCCAATCCCTAGATTGCACCAATTTGGGGTTTTTTGTTGTGGGCGTTTTTGCCAACAAGAATGGGCTAAATACCCATTTTAATTGTGGGCTAAATACTTTAATTTCCATGTGGTAGGCCTGATTTTAATAATATGGTAAGTCCAAAATAAAGGTAAAGGGGAGACATGTGTCAACCATCCAGGAGGAGACCATAACTTTTAATCCTGACCACCCAATGGGTAGATAAATAAGAAAAGGGAAGAGATTTTCAGGAAAGAGACCCGAAACCCTTGGCAGCCCCCAAAAACTTTCCCTTTCTACCAACCCTTACCTACCTTCATTTTCCTTCCCCTCATACACGGCAACCAACCTTTTTTTGGGATTTGGGGACCCATTTGACTTTGTTTGACTTGGGATTGAGAGAGGAAAACCACCCTTTGACCCATTGATTCAACCCAAAAAAAAAAAGAAACGAATATTGTTCATTGTCTTCCCCAACACACTTAAACTGGCCAGCCCCCATTTTTTCGTCATTTTTTACAATTTTCTCTCCCTTTTTCTTACCATTTCTCTCCTAAAATCACTTATTTAGCCATTTATACTATTGAATGGATAATACGTCTGACTTAGGCATCGGAGAGGAAACGCTGGCCACCATATCGGCGTCCCTCTAACCTTTTCTTTTATTTTCCCGATTTTGCAGGAATCCGAGAGGCCCGGTCCGAGACGAAAAATCGCCACAACATATGTATTTTGGATAATATTTGTTATATTTCTTAAATTTCAATATCATATAGTTTATAAACAAACACTGTATTTACTTTTGGATAGTTTTTATTTTATTTTATTTATGAATTATTTTCTTAAGATTGTTATTCTAATTGTTATGTTGTTAATTTATTTTACTATTTTAAATATTTATATGCTAAAATCTATGTTTTATGTTAAATATTCATCATTTCTATTATTTTTTTCAAAGTTTGCATCGATATTTCTATAAAATAATAATTTTAATGTTTTTACTGATACTGATGTTTTTATCTTTAATTGTGATCTATGGTCGCCTTTGGCTTTGCCCGCGGATGGAACATTGTTTGGATGGGTGGATAAAAAAATTATTTCATTGTATTTTGTTTTATTTTAATTTTAAATTTTGTCAATAATATCATTCATAAATTTCAATTTCCAATAACTTTTTTTGGGACAATATTTTTTTTGATATCAGAAAGTAGGACATTCACATTCAAATTATTGTCTAAAAAATATTAGTTTTTATCATTGAATTGTCTAGTAGGAATCTAAATAGGAGTAAATTGACAAAAACTAATTGCTTCTGAAAATGTGATAATTTTGAGATGAATGATTTATAACCGCACTACAATATTTTCTAATCACATTAATATTTTAATAATAATTTTTTTATTCTAAACATACTCATCAGTCATTAAAAAGGTCATTAACACCTTTAAAGAAAATAAACAATGAATATACCATACACTACATCACTTTTGGAATAATACTTTTAAAACTCATTTTTTAAGCCCATTAAAAATGTAGAAAAGATTTTCATTAAAAAAAAATTTGATTTATACTTTTTTATAGTGTTAATGTTTTTTTTTTTTTTTTAATTTTCTTTTGTATATTATGTTTGTTTTTTTATAATGTGGTTAAAACTGTTTTCTTTTTTTCAAAAAACATTGGCTTTTACTATTGAATTATACTGCCAAAAGCAGGGATTAAAACCAGCATTCCTAAATGAGAAAAACTTAGGTGAATCGGACATATACGTTCTCCATTTCACATTCATCTATGTAAATATGCCCGTTGCACCTAAGTATTTTTCTTTTTAAATTGGTAGACTTCGTTTATTATACTCTTAAATTATCATGTGCTTACAGCTAGCATGGCAGGAATACCGCTTGAACAATTACACCAACCGTCATATAAAATCATATTGACAGTACATTTTCAGCATCTACAATACCAACCAAAATATGAAATCTTTATTTGTATTTTCTTTACCCAACAAATGAAATAACAATGCAAATAACATAAAGTTTTTTTTTTTCCTTCAAAAAATATGGACATCATAATATAATAAAAAAAAACATATTGAGTTGTACTTTTCTTATTTTTAGTATTGTCCATAGCTGAAGCAACTCATTCATTCATATTGGAATTTACCAAAAAAACTCATTCCTATTGGAGATTTTTCAATGAGCTACATTTTACGGAAGAGTCAAAAAGAAGGAAGGAGATAATGCTTTCCCTTTTTCAAGGTTGGGCAGTCTAATCAATGTGCTATTGTTAGGTCCAATATGCCTATCAGCTTTGGCTAGCATTATCCTTGAAGATCCATTTCTTGGAATCTCAATTAGACTTCCCACTTCCAAAGGAAAATACTATGTTATTGTAAACCCTATATGCATATATATAACTTCATGGAAAAAAGCAAAAGTTGGCAAGCAACAAAATACTGTGTTATTTTATACCATGATAAGCGAGCAGAGATCCACAGAATCATATAGTTTTCAATTGGCAAAGCATCCCAAGTCCCAACTTGCAAGAATTATCAAATAATATTCAAAACTGGGGAAGTTTTGCTAGTTTAGGATAAAGCAGTTAAAAGGGTCAAATCTGGTCTCTTTTTTTTTTTTGCATGTATTACACAAAGGAGCCAAGAGTTGAAACAGGCTCTCATCAGCATATAAGGAAAAAAAAATAAAAAAATTGCTCATATTTGTCAGCCTTATTAGAGAGAATTTACAAGCCTCAAAACTTTCTAACCTCGTATTTTAGACCATCTTTTAAAGAAGAGGAAGATGATGAGGAAGACAAACCAGCACGTTTGAACTCCTCCTTGTCCTTTGTAAATGCCTTGTGAACATCCTCCTTAAGCTCCAAGAAGCGCATCCTCTTGATTCTCTGCTCATCAAGTGTGCCTTTCTCAAGATAAAACATTTCATTAAGGTCATCATCCATGAACTTGTCCAGAACTTCCGAGCAATGAGGAAAATAGCGTCTGCCCATCTCCACTGTCACCGTTATAACCCCCCAAATATAGAATCAGATATCAAAATTTAACTAGCAGATTATTAATTATTTGACTTGGGATCTATCTTATAGCAACTTGTTTAGTGCTCCAAGTAACTTCTCATGTGAGAAATTAAATTATAAATTCAATTTAACATGACTTGAAAACAAGAGTAAAATGTGTGTGATCAAGAAATTATAAGTTTTCCATGAAAACAAGTGTGGAATTCCTCCTCTTTCTTTTCCTGTCCCTAGAAGAAACCTTAAACATGTCTATAATTCCAGTTTTCCTTATGTTGTGCCTTCTGAAGAGATGAGCCAAGTCAAAGTTGCCTATGAGCTAGAAACCAACGCCACCATGCTAAATCCAAGATTACATGCCCTTGACGAATCATTCAACATAGACTATATGTGCAACAGCCCAATATATTGCATTATCAGTTGCAGTATGCAGGAGATAAATCTAGTGGTCACTTTAGGTGTCAGAATGAAATGTGCATACAATATATGTTATGAGTTAAGTGTTTGCTTATCAATTTTACTCAAACACTATATATCATTTGTGAAACGTTGACAGGTAAACAAGAAAACATTATATAAGCAATTACTACTAATAAAAATTATTTAACAAATTATAATGAACTTTCAGGGGAAAAAAATGAATATATATAAATATATATCAGAAAGAAAATAAGAAAAAAAGATTAGATAAGCAAAATCATAAATGAAACAAGTATGGAATAAAGAAATACTAGCATCCATGGAAATATAACCAAAAGGAATCCCTTAAACTGGCCAAATACTATTTTCTTAATTAGGATAAACAAGCTTCATTTATTGAATAACTTTTTTGTTTCTAAAACCAAAAAACAGTTTTTCAGTTCATGCAGAAACAAGCTATGACATTGCTTCTTCAAGACTAACTGGAACAAAAGATGTCTAATGGATTTGGAAAAATAATTCAGAGATCTACCACACCTTAGAGCCATCATGATTAGGGAATTGACAACTACAAAATCATTTTACAAATGATAACAGAATACCCAAAAGTCTAAAATCCAATCAAAAGAAAAAATAGAGCCCTCCATGAATAAGAGAAATACGGAAGTTTGGACTTTTAAATTGTGAGAGGTGCGGTGCTCATAAGAGAACATAAAAGAACTTTGGAAGGGTTAAACCATTATTTTTTTCTCAACTTAATGTCTTTTTACATTTTAATTATACGGCTAACACTCTAGCTCCTGCACTATCTTTTGCATTTTCAGATTCTATTGTTTCTTCATGCTTTTAGCATTACTTTAATTCTTTCTATACTTGAGTTGCATTCCCTATGCACTTCTCCATAAAATTGCTGTATATTATTTTTTAAAGCAAAGGCATGAGATTACCTGTTTTCAAGAGGGCTTCCATCCTAGTACGAAGTCTTTTGTTCTGCACGATCGGTGTCTCATTTAAATCAACCTCCCTCAAATTTCCACTTGAACCTTTTGATGCATAAAGCCCAGCAAATTCAGATGTAGTTTCAGCATGAGCAATGTCCATGGCTAGCTTGGCTTGAGTAGGGAAGAACAAGCGAGCAAATGCCACTGCAATACACAGTACAACTAAGCATTTATCCATGTAAGCATTAAGAAATGCCCCAGACTAAGAAGCAGAGACCACATAGTGACTCCTGTCCCCTCCCCCCTCCCAACCCAACCACACAACACCTCCATGAAAACCAAAAAAAAAGAAAAAAAAAAGAAAAGGAAACAATACCTATGGATTTGTTCTAGAATTCTAAGTCCACAAACATCCATGAGACTAAACCCACTATTTACCATGCTTAAAAGAAGTAATGAATAGCATGAGAATGGAAAAGTTCTATAATAATAAACAAATTTCAATTCTAAATTCCATCTAAATTCAAAAGTAAAATTCAGTCTCCTTGTGGAAGAAATGATAAATTACTTCAATAGAATTTCTAGCATATTTCTACAGACTAAGATCTGCCATAAAAATGCACACTAATTAGCAGGCGTAGGGTCCAAGAAAACTGATACCTCTGTTTTCCAGGTAGATCAACTTCATATGCAGATCATCAGCCACTGTTTGAGAAGATATGGATGCATCACTAACAATTGGGTTTCTCCGCATTTCTCTTTCAAGAACATCAATGCATATCCGGTCTTTGTTAGCTTCTTGCCCCTGCTCTGTTTTTGCATGATAATCCTTTGGCCTTGTCAATCTACAGCAAATACTAACAGAACTTCGACCATCTGGAGTCAGTTCTGAAGCATGAGCTCCTTTGGTCAAAAGTGATACTATAATTGACGGCTCCTTGCGCATTGCAGCAATGTGAAGCACAGTATAACCTCGAGAATTTTGAAGGTTGACATCAGCCAGACCAAGAGCAAGCACCTCAGACACAACCTTAGGATCACAGTAAGCTGCAGCATAATGGAGAGCATTTGCTTCATCTAAGGTTATATTAGACTCAGATAAGAGAAGTTTCACAAGTTCAACATCATCTGAGTCTAAGGCTTTATGTATTCTCCTGATTCTCTTTTCACGCAAGGGATCCAAAGCCTCTACGTTTTGTTCATCATTATTCTGAGACTTGGGGCGGAGCGATTTAATGTTCTTTACAACATCTTGGGGAAGTTCCTTCTCAAGAGAAATGATGTCAAGATCTGATCGTGCCACCCTATCAACACATTGAGAAACAAGCTGACTCAATTGGCAATGGAACGCAACCACAAGAATTGGGATGACATCTTCTACAAGGGCTTTCCCAACGAAGTTAAGAAGACGGCGCTGCAATCGCGTAGAACAGCAAGTCAGAAATAGTTTTCCATTTATTTTAAAAAATCTTAAAATTTGCAAGATGGAAAAAGGTTGGCATGAATAGTATTCAATATTGTAATAAAGTGCTACTTCTATCATATAGAATATAATGAAGATGTTCCACATAAACAGGAAATGCATATTATAACTTTCCATTTTTTTTTTTTTTTTNTTTTTTTTTTTTTTTTTTTTTTTTTTTTTATGGATGAAGTAAAATAAAAGTTAAATGTCCCTTTTTTACCCAAACATATATGACCAGGTTCCACATAATGCTTGTAAAAAATTAAAGAAAACAAATTTATAAATCGAATTTGCCCTTTTGGCATTAGGCAATATTAAGCTTTTCCTGGATAAATAAATTATATATAGGCTAGCCCTCACTCTGTCTGTTTGGCCTAACACTTAATAGTTTGTAAAATATTTTAATTCTAACCACATTCTCTATGCATGAACCTGGTGAGGATGAACATGCATTAAAAGCTCCATTAAGAGCGTCACACTTTGCTATAAAATTAAAATATATATATATATATATATACACGCAGCTCAAAAAAAATTATAATTTTTTGCACATTGCTTTTGATGTGAAAACAACAGGGATAAATATTTATACATATATATAACTAACAGCAGCGTTTTAAAATTCACTCTCAAGAACAGCAAAGGAAAATGCAGAAACACCACTAAAGAACTTTCAAACATAAGTAACTGTGTTTTAAAAGCCAAAAAAGAAGCACCTCATAAGCAACAATAAGATCTATAAATGAAAAAGATATATTTTTCCTACACGAATCTCCTGCATTCACAAGCACGTTGAATTAATTAAATGCTAGAAATTGAAAAAAAAATTTACCAGGGTGCACAAGACTCACTTGGAATAGTGAAACCAGCTCTGACATTTGAAAAATGGACGAGGCATACATCAATTCCACAGCAAAATTAATAGCAGGTCCACAAGCATCATGGGGACATCTATTGTCTACACAAGTTGACGCCTCCATGGGAAAGGGCTTCAACTTCCCAGTATATAAATAATTCATAAAAACCAAGAAGGCCTCATATCCAACCTTGCCATAAGGCAACAACTTGCTCATGCAATACTTTGGTTTGCCTTCCTTCTCCGTATCCCCTTTATCTTGCTTGAATAAATCATGAAAAAACCTACTCCTAGCAGCAAACATACACCTATGAACTCCGACTGGAACTCCTTCAACTATAACTTCAGCATCACTATAATCATAACTGGAATCAACCAAAAGCAACTCCAAATTAGAGCTAAGCTTGTTTAAACTTATTACTTCAAGACTTGGCAGCACTTCTGAGGCAACGGATAACTTATGGCTAATTGAGCCATTTGATATATTGGAAGTTGAAGTGAAGCTCAATGAGGATGATGGTTCAGCTGATATAGCCATTAAACAACTTGGATTCAACTTGGGTCTGAATGTTGAAGCCTATTACACCTCTACAAGAACCGTAAACCGGAAATCCCTACCACAGCTGCTTCCCTGATAGAATAAAAAGCTCCGAGTTTGAAACTTTGAATTGTTAAGTCCAAAGATATATAATGTACTACAATCTTTCTGATTGCTGTAAGGTAATAACTATGCTCAAATCCTCGAAATGGGGCCTAATGGGAAAATCATTTACAAGGGATATAGAATATCGACAAAATACCACAAAGGAGAGGATCCAAACTAAAGGCTAATTAAAATTGTTACCATTTTTAACACTGAGAAACAGAAAATTAGCCAAAATGAGGAATAGAGCTGCTAAGTTTGAAATGGATAACAATCACAAGACTTGCATAAATGGATGAAACCGAGTATCAAATCCCACTATTCCTATAAAATGGCAAAACATTCAATGAAAATCATTATGATAAGAACCAAAGCAATACCATGATGTTTATATCCATCCAAAGTCGCTCGTTCAGGTAGCCAAATCGGATTTCATATAATTTCTGTAACTTCCACAGCAAGACAGATCACTAAATTGAACCCCAAAAAAAGGGAAAAGCAAAATATCTATAAAAAGAAATTGTTTAAGTACTCAAAAATTAATGTGCTTACACATACGATTGCTTCCAAATCTTACATTAACTTCAATACCCCAACGAAGATTAAAAAAGGCAAGAAAAAATCAACAAACAAAAAAAACCCACTGCAGCCTCAACAACTGAAAAACCGAACCTTGATTCGATATTCACTCAAAACTCTAAATTCCCAGCAAAAAAGAATTACCCACAGAAGAGAAAAACGAAGCTGCAATCCTATCCTACAGAAGCAAGCACAAACAGCATCAAAATCCAAGAAATTTCTGGATTGACGAAAGGGAGAGAGAAAAGAAGATAGAAGCCAAAAGGACGGTGATGATGAAAGGGTACGTCCCGAGGAGACCACGAAATTTCATTTTTCACTTTCAAAGCAATGTTGGAGAGAGAAAGAGAAAAAGTAGATTTGAGGTGTGTTTTCGTTTGGGAGATGAAGTCGTTTAGGTGACGATGGGAATGGCATCAGCCATCGCTGCTGGGCTCGGCTTACGTCGTTAATGGCGTCAGCGTTGTTGAGAGAAAGTGAAAGGTGGACGTATTTAAATGAAAAATAATAAATAAATAAAAGGTGTTTGGTTCGTAGGAAATGGATGGGAAAGAGCCAAAAAAGAATTAAAAAATCTCCCTGTAGCTCTACAGGCATTTATATACATCTGTGATTTTATTTTATTTTATTTTAAATTATACATTTGTGATCTGATAGAAAATATTGAAATTTTTAAAAAAATATATGAATATATTGAAATATACAAATTTAAGTCTTTAAAAATATTAGTTTCAATGAACAAAATCTTTAAAAATATTGACAAGTTGACAACTTTTTTTCATGTTAATATGTTATATTGAAAACTGAAATTTATCAAGTTTATTTATATAGTTATAAATTGTTTTTACATCTAATATTCAGCATTTATGCATCTTGAATTTAACAAATATTGACACTATTAATTCACTATTAATTAATCTCAGAAAACATAATTATTAATATTTATTAAGTTTAAAAAACATAAATTTTAAATATAAAGTACAATTAATAATTTATAAATTTCCACAAAATTTAGAAAACATCTGTGCTAAAACTCCTCAAATTAATTAAAGTTGGCGTTTTCAGGATATGATGTCCAAATTTTCTCATTAGTTACACTTACACTGTATTACCAAAAAAAAATATAAGTAGTTTCACTGAAGCATCTTTTTTCTTTTTTTTCTTTTTTTTTAAACAGATTCTATAACTTGGGTGTGAATTGCGTGGTGGTTTCGTGGTCGGCAAAAGTAAACGCTAAAAACTATTTGCCACTTGCAGCGGATCCAATTGCCATTCGGGTTTATATACAGGTCGATATGGTCATGACAAAACCGAACAATCCGACCCGATCCAATTGTTTTTGGAGAGTTAGAATGGCGAAAGGGCCCAATATTAGAACAAAGTCCACGTAAATATTCCTGTGGCTTTTGTAATACTTTTATTATAATTTACATTCATTTTTATATTATTTTCGTCAAAAATTAATTGTAAATAATGTTTCTTAATATTTGTAATATTAATTATGCATAAACTTTTATAACATTTAAGATTTTTTGTATAAACACTTAAGAATATCGTTTTGCATATTTGGAATTTGTTCATGAACCTTGTATATTTATGTATAAAGTTTATTTGGCATAGCTTATATAAATAAAACTTTTAGCAATAAAGTTTATCATAGTAAAATAATTTAAAAAATAATTTGTATTAAAAAAATAATAATTGCTTGGTTATCATTTTAAAAATATTTTTAAATTTTTGTAGACTATTTTACTAATAGTGTTTTTGACTTCTAATTTTATATAAAATATTTAAAATAATAGTTTTTTAGTATAATAAAACATTTAATATATTGATAGTAAAATATAATATTTAATATTAGCTTTTTCGTTCAGCTAAAGACANATTTCCAATATTTTCTCGGGACGGGATGTTACAAATGTACTACTTGTGACCATACATATATATCCGTCACTATAGGCTCTATTTATGTGACAGTTAAGTGACCGTCACAGTGATTTCAATTACAAAAAGTCTTTTTTTCTTGTTTGGAGCAACTGTGACAGGGTAGTAACCGACACAAATACGAAAATAATGTTCATCTGATTTTTGGAAGGTAATTAGTGACGACATTTGTCATTTTCCGTCACTAAATGCAAACAAAAATTCAAAAATTTGTTCTCGCCCAGCTGGATTAGTGACGGCAAAAAATCTGTCACAAATAATGAAAAATGAATCTACAATTGTGACGGAAATTGAAATTTCCGTCACAGAAAACTGTTTTTTGTGACGGGTACATTTCCGTCACAAAAAGTCAATTTTTTCTGTACGTCGAAGTAAAGCACCGCATATCCAAAAACAGATCTGTTTAGCAACTGTGCCGGTGACCAACAGTGCCAATTAAATGTTTAAAGCAACTGTGACAGGGTAGTAACTGTCACAGAAATGAATACAATTTTTTTAATATTTTTGGAAGGCAATTAGTGACGACATTTGTCATTTTCCGTCACTAAATGCAAACAAAAATTCAAAAATTTGTTCCCGCCCAGCTGGATTAGTGACGGCAAAAAATCTGTCACAAATAATGAAAAATGAATCTACAATTGTGATGGAAATTGAAATTTCCGTCACAGAAAACTGTTTTTTTGACGGGTACATTTCCGTCACAAGGATTTCTGTCACAAAAGGTCAATTTTTTTTGTAGTGAGTAGAAGAAAGAAAGAGAAAATGAAAGAGAGGGAAAGAAAGAAGAAGAAAATGTGGGTAGTAAATGTATGATTGATAACTCACCAATAAATACATAGTATATTGGAGCAGAAATTTAAGTTTTGAAAATGAAAGACAAATGTCTTCACACTCTTTTAGCAGTGGATAGTTATAAAAAAAAACCCCAAATTTTGACCAGTGAGTTGAATTGGACTTTGTTTAGGGTAAGTTTTAAGTACCTTTTTCTTTTGTTTTTTGTATGGATGCTCTCTGTTGAGTCCAGATGACGAAATTTATATCTAAAATGTAAAATTCTGTTCATATCATCTTTTACTATACTAATGGAATTTCTCATATTTTACTTTTATTCAAAGAGTTTTGGAATACACCGTGAAATTCTACCAACAAAAATGAATTGCAAAACAAGTTAAAACTGTGTCATTGATAAAGCAAACGATACTAAACTTGAAGCCTCATTATTTTTTAACTGAAAATCAGAATGGAATTTTTATAACCAAACGGTCTTATCTACATTTAAATCAGTTAAAAAACAATCGATCAGTGTACGTACATAAATAGTTATAAAAAGGTTTGATGGTAATGGAATACTATTCCATTCCACAGGTGATATTCGTACAAGAATTCATAATTATTATCCAGTTGCAATTGAATATATTTGCAAATGGGCTAAAATGAGTCCAGTCCAGTCTAATACACCAAGTAAACGAACAGCTCTGTGCCCACCCCAGTTGTTGAGGAGATTAATTCTGCAAAGGATCCGGGGGGACAAATTGGTTTACAAGGGACGTGGTGTTGAGCATTAGAAGGCATCTGGTGGACAAAGGCTGGAAGCTGGAATGGCATGCCAGATCCTCCAACCAATTTGCAGATGCTTTGGCAAAACTCTCCTTTAGGAATTTTTCTTTTTCATCCTCTAATCTTTTTTGCTTTCTTGCCAATTTAGGCAATACTCTTGCAGCTGATATGGCAGGAAGTTTCCTTTGTTGTAATCTCTTTTTGGAGGTCTTTTGTGCTTAATAGCAACTATCTTTTCATCAAAAAAAAGTCTGTAGTTGGTCCACGCCCAAATGGAAGCTCATCAACAACCAACGGGACCCCTCCACCAATAATAATACCACACTTGACTCTCTTACTCTATGCATACTTGATTTGCCGCCAGAAACCTTTGGGCTGTCTGCTTTATATATGGCTACCAAACTTTTGAGATTGAATATATATATATATATATATATATATATCTCCTATATATAAATTTTTGATATGTAAAGATGCATAATTCTCATTTTATATTGGTCACCTAGTAAGGTTGTAAGTATTAAAAGTTGTTCTTTATCCAAGTAGATATTTATATACTATATATATATATATTTGTATTTTCTCTTTTGCTTCCATTTAAAATTGTATCATATCACCATTATGTACTATAAAGCAGATTGCATAATCCTCAAAATCATTATTTTTTGACAATATAAAAATAAAAGGATTCAAATTCAAGATGATTATCTGAGATGATGAACCAGTCAACGTACGCTTACACTTGACTATCTATTTATTTATTTTATTTTCTACTAAAATAAGGATATGATTGATGATCAAACCCTCCCTCCGAATTCATCCTTATCCATCAGAATCCAAAACACCACCCAAACTCAATATTGTATACAATAAAAACTCCCTTCCCTTCCAATCCACCACAACCAAACAAAATTGAAATATAATTTGTTCGTAGTGTTTTTTCATATAATATGGGTCAGGCGAAAGGCATTTGAGCTTTTGTTCTCGTTCGGTTACGCCTCCATCACTCGCGCCCACGGGTTTAGCTCCACTCCACTCTCACCTTCTCTTTTTTGTCTCCCACCCTAACAACTAACAAGAATCAGGTTCTTTCTTATCCCGCTGTGACGTCGTTTTCAGTTTCACATCTTTACGTTTTCTTTCCCAGTATACCCCCACCGGGCCCACCCCACCCCACCCCCTTAGCTTATACTCTATTTAACATTTGGTTTCTTTAGTCAGATTCATTTCCAAACGACACTTCACTTGTCCTCCAACCCAATCCATAGCCGGCGCCACCGTTGCATTTTCAACGTGGCACTATATTTCTCGCCTGTTCGCTGATGTCATCACTTTCATTTCCCACGAAACACGATCACTGTTTCTTGTTTTTTATTTAATTTCTTCCCGCTCCGCCCCTGATTTTTATTTTTTATTTTTTCCTTTACAGCGGCTTCTCAATTTTTTATTTTTCCTTTTATAAACTCTTTTCTGCGGCTGCGGCTGAGATTTCTATACCTCAAACTACTCGCGAGCTACGCTCTTATAATAGTTTATGCAACTGATGAAAGACAAACGGCTTATTCTCAACCGTCCCATCTTCAACCAGAAAACGACGCCGTGCGGAAGTGCGTGCCCTCTCCTAAGAATAATACCAGTGCATCTTCTTCTTCTCCTCTTCTTCTCGCCGGTGTACGGTCAGATCAATCCTCAGCCGACTACCGGGTTGCAGCAGAACAGCAATAATGCTTACCTGGCAAACTTCAACTCCTCGATGGCTCTAGTAATCGTGTTCCTTGTCTGTGCCTTCTTCATGATGGGCTTCTTCTCCATCTACCTCCGCCGATGCGCCGAAACGCATGTCGTCGCTGCCAGAGGCCTTGGCTCGGTCACCTTGGGAACTTCCCGTGGATCTGCCGCCGCCGGTCTAGACCGGCTTGTGATCGAGAGTTTTCCGATCCTCGTTTACTCCGCTGTGAAGGACCTCAAGATCGGCACAGGAGCGCTGGAATGCGCGGTTTGCCTCAGCGAGTTCGAAGACTACGACACGTTGCGCTTGTTGCCGAAATGCAATCACGTTTTCCATCCCGACTGTATCGACGCGTGGTTGGTTTCCCACACTACGTGTCCGGTTTGCCGAGCTAAGCTGACGCCCGACGGAGAACAGCGAGAAGCAGCCGAAACGGCACAGCCTGCCGAGTCGAGCACCGAGTCGAATCAGGACGGTTCAACATCCGAACAGAGAGATCAACAGCCTGATCGACAAGAGGTAGCGATCAATGTGGATGAAGTTCAGATCAGAGAGTCGCAAGCGGCCGTTGAGGCGGCGAAGCAGAATCTTCGGCCGAGATCGGGAATCTACGGGAAATTCCCGAGGTCGCATTCGACAGGTCACTCGGTTCTGGTTCAGCCGGGGGAGAATACGGAACGGTACACGCTGAGATTGCCGGAAGAGGTGAGGAAACAGATTGCGGTGAAGGGGAAGCTGAAGCGTTCCAGTAGCTACGATTTGGTATTGGCAAGGGCAGGAAGCTCCAGGAAAGGGTATAGGAATGGCAATTCGGAGCGGCAAATCGGACGATCCGACCCGTGGGTTTTCTCTATGACGCCGCCGTTTTTCTCCAGGGGAAGTTCCGTTAAGTTGTCGTCTAAAATTGACGGAGGCGGATGCAATGTATGACAAACATATAACTTGTGTTAGCCGTTACTAGAGATGTGTAGTGTGGCTGTAGAGTCGCCGGTTCAGCTTCAGATTTTATTTTGTCAATATATATATATATATATATATATATATATATAATTCCGTAAATGTTAATTCTGTAACATTGAATAGCAAAATTGTACATCTAATAACATTGAATAGCAAAATTTTACATCTAATTCCTAGTTACAATTCTCATTTTAAAAAACATCCTACCTACAAAATTAATCTAAAATCCTAATTAAACCAATTTTAATATCCATTCAATTTTAATTTTAATAATAAAAGGCTCATTATTAGCTATGAGGGAAACAAACTGTTTAATTACTGTCACATAGGAAATGTATAGCTAAATCTAATAATTTGTTGTGGTGTATCGTATTTATGTCGTATAATATTATATTTTTATTGTATATTATTATGTTCATGTTAAAATTCATTCAACCAAATTAGAGCCGTTAAATTTTCGTGTACAAATATGTAAATCTAAATTTTAAAAAATACACTCCGGGTCTTTGTTTTGTTAACTTGAATTTTGTATTCATATCACATCGCATTGTGTTTGTATCAAAATTTATTTATCAAAATTTAATTCATTAAGCTTTCATGTTAAAATATACAAATCAAAACCTTTCAAAATTTATATAGATTTGTATGCTATTAACGTGTAATGTTAAATCCAGATCTACATGTGAGTTCTACTTTTTGTTGCATGGTAATAAATAACCATGCATCTATGTACAATTATATAAATTCATCTTTTTGATAATTATTATAAATTCATCTTGGTATGTTATAATTAATGACTATTGTATGTTTTTTATTTATATAATATGGGATCAAGAATAATTAAATAAATAATTCATTTATAGTTAAAAAAAGTATTTTCTTTATTTGTAGATTAAAGATAGGTATATAGCACTTTGTGCTCCTTTTAAATTCCTAAAGCTTTAAATACGTACAATGCCCATTTCCATCTCCCTCATACATCACCACTAGAAAATAGGGTAAAAAATGTTATTGAAAAATCGACGTCTTAAGTATTTACACGACAAACACAAACCATCGTATAATTAGGCGTCGTCGATAATCATAAAACATAAATGACGGTTAAAAACCGATGTCTAAAACATTATTACGACGGACCACACCGTCATCTAAAACCACGCCAAAGCAAAGTGATCGCCACGCAACAAATATATAGACGACAGTTTATATATATACAGTAGTCTATGTTTAGTATAGACGACGGTTTTTATATATAAACTTTCGTAGATGTTTCATTATAGACGACAATTTCTACATAAAAACCTTTGTTTATGTTTTTTTTTTCTCTTTTTTCAGCGGCTTTTAAATCAATTTATACAAAATTATATTAAATATATTCTAATTACAAAACTCTTATACAAAATTACTAATTAAACCAAAACTCTCATATACAATTTTTCACACAAAATGTGCACGATATATGCACGGGTAGTTCATATATATCATCGAGTTTAATACATATCATCGGGTTTTATACATATCATCGGGTTTAATATATATCACCGGATAGTTTATACAAGTTTCGATTATATACACAATATACAAATTAACAACCAATTTAACAAATACATTCAATATTCAAACAAAATAATGCATTATATTCAATATTCGAATTTTCTAATCAATGAGTTAGGCCTGTCATATACAAATTAACAACCAAACGAACACAATATATTCAATATTCAAATTTTTCAGTGCACGGATTTAAACATTTTCACGGAATAATGCATTCACCATTTGTTAAAAACAATTTAAATAGATTGCTGAGTACTAACCTTAAAATTTTTGGATTAAAAATCACAAATATTTTGTGAAATGAAGAAGTAATCTGACCACAATGGAGAAGATGAGGAACGACGACCACAATGGAGAAGAGGAGAAAACGGCGACCACAATGTAGAAGATAAGCAAACAAAGGCGGGTGCTTTAGGGTTTCTAAAGAAGTGAGGGAAAATGAGAGAGGAAGATGCGTGTAAAGAACAAAACACAAAGTTAAAAACAACAGTCAAAAGCTAGATCTGTCGTTTTTACCCAGATAACACGGCTACAAAACGACACTGTTTTGATAAAAACGACGGATCCAGATCCAGGCCCATTGTTTTTTTACCCAGGTAGGAGTAAAAAGGACGAGCCTAAGTTAAGCCTGTCTTTTTTACCCAGATAACATGACGGTTTTGTAATGGAACCATTGTTTTTACTCCAAACGACACCGTTCTGTGTAAATACAATGGTTTTGTCTACGGAATCCTTTGGAACCGTCGTATATAGCCTACAACCAATACACGTGGCATCCACGTGTCTTTTGACGTTATAAATGACGGTCCTCACGGGAATCGTCATATATAGCCTACAACCAAGACACGTGACATCCACGTGTCTTGGGGCATTGTAAACGATGGTTCCAATCGGTAATCGTCGTTTATAACCTAGAACAACAACGATGGTTCTTCCTAACTTGTCATTTTATATTTTTTTTTATGTGACTGACCATTGTTATTATCACTCTTAGGAGTTAATAACCGTCATTTTAATATATCAATGTTGGTTACTCCAAAAACCGGCGTTTATATATAATTCATAGCCATCGTATATGACCTCTTTTTGTAATAGTGCATGTTATATATAGATCGAGCTGGTTTACAATGTTTGTCCATATTTTCCTCATTTCTCTTAATTTTTAATTATTTTCTTTTGTTTATAAATATATATATATATATATATATATATTAATTAGTCCTGCTAGTTGGAGAATGAATACCAAACTCATGCAAAATTCGGGCATTAATTTTGTATGGGTGAAGATAATGACTACTAACCTTCCTCTACAAAAACTTATGTATGAATTTACTGACATGGTAATATATATTATGTATGTTATATCATCTATTTAATTTTCAAGTATAATATTGCGATCTAATACTATATTATCTTATTCAAGTCAAACTAAATCATGTAGACCTTCTAATTTTTTTTATTAAATGTGCATTTATGCATGAATTATTTGTTATATCACATCTTCTATATAATAATTTGCATATTAAATTTGTTTCCTTCTAACACACTTGAGATATAATACAGAGATATAATACTGTGGCTGCTTATGCATCCGAATATGTATATATAGAGATTTCTTTATCAAGCTACAAAGAGATGCTTGGCCGACATTAATTTAAGGGAGTTGGACCCAGTTGCTGTTAATTAAGTTAGATTATGGTCATCTTCAACATTAAATTCTAATTAAGGAACATATTAGATTATGGTCTCTTGTAGTTGCTTTTATTAATTGAACTGCTTCTAATCTATACAGCCATCCTCTTCTCCTTCCAATCTTTAGAAAATTCTAATTTTTTTTTTTTTACTTTATGCAAAAACAAATTATTTTTCTTTTAAGCTTTAGTTTCAGATATGTGGATTGTGAGCTTTTCATTATTAATTTAGTTTTTCAACTTTGAGTGGCTGATTTTTTTTCATTATATTATATGTTTCTCTTACCTAGGGTGGGGATTGAACTTATTTTTCTGAAATATAGATGTTAGAGATAGAAGGAGCTACGATTTGATTTGAAGAAGAACAATGAAGAAAATATCAAGTGAAGTTGCAGACGAAGAAAGAGAAAGAAATTTGAAAAAAGTGACAAACGATAACGATGATATTATTCTTTGAGATTTAAAGGCCAAAAAAATTTGAAACTTTTTAGTAGAGGCCAGGATAGGACAAAACAGTCTCCATTTATGGGAATTTTTTTTTTTGGCTTTTCTATTTTTGTAGAGAGAGAGAGAGAGAGAGAGAGAGAGAAGAAGGTGGAAGGTGAAAAGGTGTAGGAAGTAAATGAGAGAAAGAGAAAAATCAATTTAAAATTAAATTTATTAAAATTTTATCAAAAGTAATTAAAAAAATTAATTAATTAAGATTTTAAATTTAATTAATTAAGAGAGAAGAGAAAAGAGATAAATGTATATAGGACTGCTAGTGAGCGCACCTTCGCACACCATCCAGAGTTTGAAAGTCAAAATTTGTTCGGTTAAAATTGCTCTACGGTCAAAATTCATTTCAGTAACATGATGTGTTTTGTTAACTTGGTTTTCTTCTTGATGCGGAATGCCCAAATGCCCATCTCATCTGAAATCAAATCAGTGCTCGCATAAATCCTTGCTCGCAAAAATTGGCCGAGAGAAATCCCCGAATGCCCATCTGAAATCAAACAATCTGAACTCTTTGTTCGCAGAAATCAGCCGAAAAAAACCAGGAAAACCGGATTTGCACCACCTGTCGCACCACCCGCCATTCGCAAAGGCCGATTTTGCGTCGCACCCTTCGCATCCGCTGTTCGCACCATCTGAAATCCTTGTTCGCAGAGGCCGAGTTCTACTTTAGAAACTGTTCGCACCCTTCGCACCAGCTCGCACATGTCGCACCCTTTGCACCACCAGGGAAACCGTTCCCATTTTAATCACTTTTCGCATCAGGTATCATAAATTCTTCTGCTTTGCTTTACAAATCCTCGTCTAGTTTTTAAAATTATGATATTTATCTTTGTTGCAGAAACGCAATGCCAAGAAAACAGTGAGCGAGAAGAAGTACTATGCAGAAAAGAAATATGTCTCAGGAGACTAGCCGTTCAAGAGTTGTAATAACGTGTATGGTAAATTTCATTGTTTGGCTTTGGACTCATCATAAGAGAAGATACCTCCTGCTGTTGAGATATATATATATATATAGAAATGTCCAATAGGCACTAATAGCATTTATCCTTTTTTAAGGGGGGGGAATAGGAATGGATGACATAGAAGCATTGTTTTTATGACTGATCATGTAGGAATTTATTTTCCATTTTGATGTAACCCTGTTTGGACTTTGATTGGATCACAACAAAATCAAAAGCTTCTAGCATGTTTGTATTGAAATCATACAGATAATGTTTTACACTTTGTACCCTTTTTAGGGCATTGTTGTCAACCATGAAATTGCTCTTTCTTTTAGTAATTTGTTGAATGATACAGAAGTTGTTGTATGCACATAAATGCAACTGAATTGTAGTTGGTTTCTTATATTCTAATCCAAGCCAGAAAGTGGCTAAAAAACACAAAATCAAATCTAGCATTAGCATATCATATATAAGGATCGTTAGCATAAGAAGAGAATAACAAAGCTGCTAAAAATAGAAGCAAATCTAGCATGGGCAAATCATATAAGAGGATAATTGGCACAAAAAGAGAATAACGATCATGTCATTATGAAAAAAAGAATTTATAAACTGCTATTAACATTCTTTCTACACGTTTCTATCTTCAAAGGACATTACTGCTTCACTTTCCCTCTTAAAGCATATGCCATTCAGAACAAAAACAAACAAACAAATAACCAACAAAACTCAATTTTCAGCCCCCATGTCCTTCGTACTCGTGAACTACAAAAAAAAATAAAAAATTGGATGGACATGGTGAACAGTGCATAAGAAGACGATTTGCAGGGTTGAAGAGAACGATAGCTTTGTCATCATTGCTGAGCGGTGATGGATCCGGATCACAGCCCAACTCCTTAATTATCAAACCACCTATTCTGTTACTTCCTCCATCTCCAACAAAAGTAGGAGAAGAAAAATGAGGGACAATTTCGGGCTCTTCTTCCTCCATGATTGGAGGCAACTCAACATCCTATATTCAACCAATTCCAACAATAAATACATACATACATACATACATACATACATACATACATACATACATACATACATACATACATACATACATACATATACATACATACATACATACATACATACATACATACATACATACATACATACATACATACATACATACATACATACATACAAAGAGTGAAAAAGTACTAGACGGTGAATTTTTCTAGCAGGAGAAGAGAAAGAAAAGTCAGAGAATTCATGGTTGACTTGATCAAGCTCCTCGACCTCTTTTCTCTTCAAATAGGAATCAGTGATGAGCTGCTTACTATATTGAAGGCAAGTTTGGAAAATCTGCCTTTGCGAACGGCAGGTGCGAATTCGGTTTTTCAGGTGCACAGGGTGCGACACAAAGGGGGTGGTGCGAATCCGATTTCTTTGGTTTCTCTAGGCTGATTTCTACGAATAAAAAGGGCTTGCTTGTTTGATTTCAGATGGGCCTCTCCGGATTCGCGCACGAGGAAAAAAACTTTACTAAACAGTGCATATTTATGGCATCGCTTTATAATTTTTAACCAAGCTCTTAATTTTAACCAGGTTTGCATACGATTTTAATCAGTATTTATTTCAGACTCTAATGATGCGCGAATATGCGCTCTAAGATTTTAAATTTAATTAATTAAAAAGAAAAGAAAAAAGAGATAAATATATATATATATATATATTATAAAATGTTTTTATTTGCCACTTAAAAAAATACTTTTTAAATAGATTGATAATGGTAGAAAACATATTTATTATTTTTCAAACTTGAATGATTCATTTATAATATTAACAAATTGAGAAGATATATTTGTAATATACCCTATTTCTTTATCACTCAGATTGTAATAATTTTACAAAATATCTACGCTCGAGGGGACAAGGGTGGGCCGGATTAGTCAACTTGCTATTTATGAGGTTAGTTGAAAAAAGATATCTTTAGCGAAAAAAAAAAAAAGTTGGAAAAAGATAGATGCATGCATGATGTGGAACACAAAGATATTGAACAGGAAAAAGATAAACATAAAATGTTTTAATCTAGATTTTGTTAGTAACAAACTAACAATTCCTACAAAATGATTAAACAATGACTTGTGCATCAACAACATCACAAAAAAAAAAAAAATGACTAGTGCATCAACGTTAATTATAGAGAAATAGTGGCTAACATACAAAAATCATCCAATCACAAGAAATATATACTATTTTGGTTAATAGTTTTTTTTTGTAAGTGTTAATCAAATACACCTTATATTTATTATGTTGAATTTAAAATTTAAATATTATAATTAAATAAAAAATAAAAAATAAATAGATAAATAAATCATCAATAATTTTTAACTATCTAAAACATTTATTTTTTCTTTTATCATTTAATTTTAACTTTAATTTTTGAATTCATACATAAATATAATAAATATTAAATATATATTATAATAATATAACTGTATATATATATATTTTAATGATAATCATTCATCTTTTCTGTTTTAATAATAAAGAAAAAAAAATTTGATTGATAACCATAAAATGTAATCAAGCATGTAGCTCCCCTAACATTTTTCAAAAATCACCATTCATGAAAGCAAATTTGTTTCCTTGTGGGCCCAGATTTTGCTAAAAATAACAAAAGAAAAAAAAACTATCCAAACCGACTAATTCTCTCAAAATAATCCCAAGAACATAGATCTTACAATCTGGAGATTATGCTATAAATATATAAAAATATAAAATATATACATGCATACATGCATACATACAAACAAACAACAATTCTCTTCTCTAGAAATTGTTATGAAGTTATCCTGAACAATTCCAGATAAAAATTCGTAATATGGATTAAAAAAAAATGAATTACCCTAAATACCATCCAAGTATCCAATTTGATTCATCAAGATGGATCTAGATGTGAAAATTTGAAAAGTCAAAGTCGTATACGTAGTAAGTGATGTCACATATACGAGGGGCAGGATAGCTCATATAAATATGAAACTATGAAGACTGTAGCCCCAAAAACGAAAAAGTTTTTGAGTTTTGAGGAAAAAGGCTAGAAGAAAGAAAACAATATCATATTATACCATGTCAGAAAACCCATTCATGTTTGGACACGAGATTTGTTTTCTGTCTTACTCTTCCTTCTTGTTCTAAGATTCGATAGCAAAATGAACCACCAAGAACACCAATTATATGTGATCTATCTTTTTGACCATCTTCGGGCAGATGAATTAGAATATTCCTAGGGCAGCTCAAATAGAAGTCTGAATTTTTATATTTAAAACATTTTCAATATTATTATTTATCTTATAATTTTTTAAATAAAAAATATTTTTTAAATTTTAATAAAATAAAGAATGAAATATTTTATTTAATTTTAACTCTATTTTTTATTTGTTAATAAATAATTAATTTTTTTTAATATTATAAAATAAATTTAATAAATTAAAATATTTTGTTAAATAAAATTATTAAATATATATTGAAAATTATAGATACAATAAATATGTGTATTAAAATTTTTATATAAAAAGTAGATTTGACTCTCTATATTTGAAGAGTTAAATTTCAATATGTATTTTAACATTCATATTTAAAGAGTCTATTATAATTGTCAAATTAAAAATTACTTTTTAAAATAAAAAAAAATTAATATTTTTAAAAAGTGCATTGGAAATGATCTTGCAATTAAAAAATTGAAATTTAAATTTTAATGCTTTTGATTAGTTTCAAGTACTTCTATTCATTGCTGCTGTATGAGAAAAATAAAGATTCAATTTGTCTAAATTGATATACTTGCTAAATATTTTATAAATCAATAACTTCATAAATTATTTTTTATTTAGTGGAAAAAAAAATTAGAATATTCCTACAAAATGCATCGATTAATCATTTTTTCTAAGTCCGAACCTGGAGGAGGGTCAAAGGCACAAGTTTATACCAGAATATTATATACAATCAAGCAGCTAGCTATATACCCACCACCACCTCTCTTCATCTTCCTCAAAACCTCTGGGTTTATTAAATTGTTTGTAATTAAGTAGTTTATCTATATCTATATATCTCCATGGGAAGGATAGCAAATCTGAGAGGCCTCGTCGGGGTAATCAAAGACAAAGCCTCCCAAAGCAAAGCAGCGATTCTATCCAAACCCAGCACTCATTCTCTCAACCTAGCCCTCCTCCGAGCCACCACTCACGACTCTTCCACTCTCCCCAATCCCAAACACCTCCACGCGCTCCTCTCCTTCGGCCACAGCTCACGCGCCACCGCCTCCGCCACCATCGAAGCCCTCATGGACCGCCTCCACACCACCCACGACTCCTCCGTGGCCCTCAAGTGCCTCATCGCCGTCCACTGCGTGGTCCGACACGGAAGCTTCATTCTCCAAGACCAGCTCTCCGTGTACCCCTCCAATGGCGGCCGAAACTACCTTAAACTTTCCGACTTCCGCGACAGCTCTAGCCCTTCCACGTGGGAGCTCTCTTCGTGGACCCGATGGTACGCCGAGCACATCGAGAATCTTCTGTGCGCGTCGAGAGTTCTCGGTTTCTTTCTCGGTTCGTCTTCGTCTTCTGGTGAAAACGATGAACGAGTTTCGGCGCTATTGAACGGCGATTTGATTAGGGAGACCGAGTCGCTGGTGAGTCAGCTCGAAGTGATTTGCAGACAGCCCGAGTCGTTGCATTTGAACGGTAACAGATTGGTGGACGAGATTAGAAGATTGGTGGGTGAGGATCAGATTTCGGCGATGAATGAAATTTCGGTCCGAGTCAATGAGTTCGGTGAGCGGCTGAGCTGTCTGAGTTTCGGCGACTCGGTCGAGTTGGTTTGTGAGTTGAAAAGGTTGGAAGACTGCAGAGAGAAGCTGATGTCTTTGTCGACGGTGAAGAAGGAAGCAACTGAAAGGTTTTGGATTGAGATAGTGGAGATTAGAGAGAGGATTAATGGGAAGGTGAAGGAGAATAATGGGCTGTTGAACAAAGTGAAGGGAGAGAGATTGAGCGATTCGGCTCGGTTTGGGGAACGAGTTATGAGGTCTGGTTGTGACTCAGTCCAATTTTCATCGGCAAGATTGGTCCTCGATTACAGGTTTTCTTTGCCGATACTCTAAGACACGATGGAATCGTGTGTAGGAAGGATTAATTAAGAGAATTTTAATATGTAAAAAAAATTATTTTTGTTTTCCTTTCTGATTTAATTGTGATATTAAATTTTTTCAAACTTTTTGTTTTTTTTTTTTGTTTTAAATTAATTTGAGAGGGGGTTTTAACTTTTGTTCGTTGTTTAAGATAATATTTGTTGCATGGCTGCACTAGAATTTTTTTTTACATACAAAAATTGTTATTTATCACTAATAGACCATGACCAGTAGAACATATAATTTTTCAATTTAAATGATTTATATTTTTCTATATAAAATGTTTAAAATAAAAATTCAATGCATAATTAAATACATCTATTTAGCAATTGTCAAATTAGTAATGGTTTCACAATTAATATCACCACCAATAACAAATAAAAATAATATTTTATATATACATTAATATATAATAAATGCCTACTGCATACTTAACATGTCACATATATAGCACTGGATTTCACTTTTTGGTAATCAAGCAAAGGATTTCATTTTTTTTTTTTGGTAAAGCAAAGGATTTCATTGGTACTTTATAATTGGTGACAAATAATAATTTTTTAAAACTATATGTTAAATAGTATATACATATATATTTTGTTGAATGACGGGTGATGAATTTAATAAATATAATCATTAAGCTTCCTTAAAAAAAAATTTATACTCCAATGCGAACTCCTGTAAAAATTTAGAGAGAACTTTCTTTGTTTAATTTGTTTTTTTTCAACCATGTTCTCCCCTTATTTTCTATTTATATCTTTATATCTGAAATTTACTTCATTTATTGTAGTGGGTTATACATTCAAACAATCAAACATTCATATGCTTCAAGCCAAAAACAAAAAGAAAAAAATAAAAATGGTTATAAAATAAAATAAAAATTTAGTAAAAATAGGTCCCACCGAGATTTGAACTCGGGTTACTGGATTCAGAGTCCAATGTCCTGACCACTAGACCATGGGACCTTCATGCTTTGTTAAAAGCTAGTTATTATTTAACTTAATATTCACATACATAAAAGTGCAAGATTTGTAAGGTTTTTTATTATTTATTTATTTTGCTTTGAAAGGAAAAATAAAATAAAAATAAAACTTAAGAGCCTGACTTCTCGGAATGATTTATCCATTCCTGCCCAAATTACCTTACTTGCTAGGCTTATCACAAACGAAACTTCATTTGAGTCCATTACTGCAGATCTTTTTTTTGTTTTTGGTTGAGATAGGTGACAATTGTCAAAGCTCCAACAATTATTGTACAGCACTCTTTTAACCACTTTTTTTAAAAACAAAAATAAAAATAAAAATAAATAGAGGAGTTTTATTTTAATGAATGAAAAAGACATCTTATTGACCCCAAGTCAATGATTCTCTACTCCGCGATTTCGGAAGCAATAACAAAGCTTGTCATAAATTTGAAGCATAATTCTCTAACACAGATTTGAGAATTAACCAGTTACCAAAAAAAAAAAAAAGAAAAAAAAGAGAATTAACTAGTTTTCTTTCTGAAAACTATTAGCATACTTTGATAAAACAGGGATGACGTGGTCAATCCTGGATACGTGGCTCTTCGATGGGAGAATGACCACGCTAGTCGATCGTCTGAGTGTATAGTAGGTGCATTTTAGTGTCTTCTTACTGCGAAAAAGAAATGAAAAAATATATGATTCTTGTTCTCGAAACTCCACTTTTTTTAGGTTTGGCATTTGGAAAAGAGGTGATTTATTTCCTTCCAGGTTGCTTTCATTTTTTTTAAATTTTTATTATATAAAAAAATAAATAAACTGATATAAAAATATTTTTTAATTATTATATTTAAATGATACGTTAAATTGATATAGTATAAAAAATAAAAAATATCAAAAAAACAATCTATTTTAAAAAAATTAATTTTATTTATTTTTATCAATTTTAATTAATTTTTAAATAATTTTTATTTATTTCAAACATAACTACTAAAAATAATTTTTAAATAAATATTACAATAAATAAACAAAAATATTTTTATTTCATTTTCGATAAAAATTCCAATAGAAATACTATATATTTTTTTTAACGTTATTCTACAGTGGGATGGCCAATCAAAATTGGTTGTGGCAAGTACAATGACAGCTCTAACTTGCACAGAAATCAACAACGACTGGCCCAATTTGGCAATATTTATTTGCTTATAAACATTTTCAATGATCAGGAAGATTTAAATTTTTGTTATCACAACAAAAATATAAATATTTATTTTAGAAGAACTTTTTTAATGTTATCAAGAAAAGTAATGCTATACTAACAAAAAACTTGACTAAAAACTTAAACCCAACCACATGGCATCAGACGTGGAATGCCATGTAATAATGCCACATCATTATTAAAAAATTCTAATTAATTTTACTTTTTAGATTTTTTAATTTTTTTTAAAAAATAAAAAACCTTTCCCATTTTATTTTATCTTTCCGTCGCCTCTCCTCTGTTATTGGCTTATTCACCAAATCTGAACAATCACCATTTTGGATTTGCAATTCAAAATTTTTCTCCGCACTTTTCTCAATTTATAAAGGTACACATGTGTATTGTTGAACTAGCATTGAGCAGTACCTACAAATAGAATGGGTTATGTAAAAACTATGGCTACTTTTGGTTTATGGTAATATGACATTTGGAATGTCCAATGTCTAGTTTTGAATTTATTTTTTTTGGTGGTGTTTGATTTATTGTCCAAGTTCTAAGTGATAATATACATGGAAGTCTTCTTGAACCTTATTATAACAAAACTTTATTTTTCCTTCGATGGAGGATGGTTAGTGGATGGTATGGTTTTTAAGTCATACAATTGCCAATATTAGCATATTATCCCTCACTTTCTCACTATAATTTTTCTTTACCGGATGGAAATTTCAGTTTTTAATATGATTGGCTGTCATTGTGAATTTTTTTAATGGTTTTCTGGTTAAAATAGAGAAGGAAGTGGCTATCAGTGTGAGTTTTTTTAAACTTTTTCTGCATTTTCTGGGTTTTTTTTTTGTAATGTATGTTAATGTTATTTCTTTTTGATTGGTTGTGGAAGCTTATTAAAGAAAGATTTTGATTGAAGTCATTTTCTTTTCTAGTTATCATCGAAATTCTGGCTATGGTTGGAGTTATATATCTTTTCCACCTCATTCAAGTAAGCTTTCAGATTACCAAGTGCATATATAGTTTCATCATTCAAACAGTGAAGAATTTCATCCATCTGAAAACTTTGATACCAACAACAAAAAAGAGCACAATCATATTGTCATCTATGGAGCCAAGTTTAGATGGTAAAACAATTTTTCTTCTTTGGGTGAATGGTGAAACACTTTCTTATTTACTTGGTTTTTCATATAAATGTAGTTTGTTTTCGAACTCTAATTGTGTATGGGACTCATAATGTATTTACTTGATGGGTTGATGCTTAATTTTCAACTATTGCAGTTACAAATAATCATAGTTTTTTTTTTTTTTTTTNTTTTTTTTTTTTTTTTTTTTTTTTTTTTCAGATTTTTCATTATAAAAAATAATAAAGAAAAAATAATATTTAACTAATAAATTTCTGCAAGCTTTTTATATTTATATTTTTTATATGACAGAGAATCAATTTAAAGGCTTGCCTCCACCTGGTGTAGAGTTTCATCCTCCTGAATTCCAGCAACATAAAGAATAAGGAGTTCAATCGTATTCACTATCTGAAAATCTCGATACGGTATGTTTATGTAGTAAAAGTTTGATTAAGTAATTATATTGCATTCAATTTGTATAAATAAATTTAGTTTATGCTAAGTTTAATTTTTTTTAACTTGAGTAATTTTACAATATTTAAAATAGGATATTGACAATACCGAAATGGAAATTACATCAAGTGTAGAAAACAAAATTGAAGAGCCTAATATTAGAATGATTTTTGACTGACCTAATGAGTTAATGGAGTATTATAAATTATATGGAAAGGAAAAATGCTTTGAAATTAGTAGGAGGACTTCAAGTAAAGGTGATGATGGAGAGATAAAATAAATTACAGTGGCATGCTCATGCAATGGCAAATCAAAATGTACTTCAAGAAGCGCTTTGAAATTGCACCCAATGACAAAAACAGATTGTCAAGCAAAGTTTAGACCTGTTAAATGTCCAGATGGAAAATGGCTAATTGGATCTATCTTTCTTGAGCACAACCATGAATTAAGTACTCCAAATAAAACTCGATTTTATAAAAGTAATCGAACAATGAAGTCATATATACAAAGGAAGTTGGAAATAAATGATAAAGCTAGAATAAGGTTAAACAAGAATTTTAATTCTTTGGTGGTAAAAGTTGGTGGACATGAAAACTTGACATTTTTAGAAAAAGATTGCAGAAACTATATTGACAAGATTAGACGTTTACCGCTAGGAGAAGGTAATGCTACTGCAATTCAAAAATATTTCTTGAAAATGCAAAATAATAATTCAAGCTTTTTTTTATATGATGGATTTAGATTATGAAGGCCGAATTAAAAATTTATTTTGGGCAGATGCAAGAAGTAGGGCTGATTACAGAGAATTTGGAGATGTGGTCACATTTGATACTACATAATTGACAAATAAATATAACATGCCTTTTGCGCCTTTTGTCAAGGTCAATCATCATGGACAATCAATATTATTTGGATGTGGGTTGATCTCTAATGAAAATACTGAGACATTTACATGGTTGTTTCAGTCTTGGCTTGCATGTATGTGTGGTAGTGCTCCAACTGTGATAATCACTGATCAAAATAAAGCTATGCAGAATGCAATTAAAATTGTTTTTCCCAATGCACGACATAGGTGGTGTCTATGACATATAATGAAGAAATTATCTGAAAAATTAAAAAGCTACAAGCTGTACGAGGCTATCAAGTTTTCTCTTCAAAATGTTGTTTATGATTCTTTAACATGTGATGAATTTGAAGATCGCTGGAAAATGTTCATTAGCAAATATGGATATTTACACTAGAGATACCTAAACTATATCGGGTGTGACAAGTGGATACTTAACTTTTTTTTTTTTTGCATTCCAATACCTGAACTCGCCAAAGTGTATCACCGTTAATACCTATGTCCATTTCCGTCCAAAAATCTCCTTTAACCTCACGTGTTAGGCATGTGCAGGAGTAAATATTGTCTTTTTACCCTTCTAAAATACCATATTTCTCTCCCCTTTCTCTCTCCTCTCTACCTCTTTCTTTCTTCTCTCTCCTAAAAAACTGATAGCAACAATTAAAAAAAAAAACTAACATATATCAACCTTAAGCATCATACTTCAAATCTGATTACCGGAGCTTCCCCGCCGTTTGCACTTGTGATGACCAGGATCTGGAGCCAGGGTAAGTGTAAGCGGGTGCAGGGCATTGGCAGGCTACCTTATTGGCAGAGATCAGTGTCCAATCCCACATCGCCTGGGTGTGGAAGGGTGTCAAACAGTAATGGTTCAAATGTAAAGTAAACACTTTCTTAATAACCAAGGCTTTTTCAAAGCGTTTGGCTTCAGGGTTGGAAAGAATTCCATTGGAGACAATATTTCTTGGAGAGAGAGTGTGGCGTTACACCCGCCTTCCCTAGCTCCCTCTTGACCAAGTCCTCCTCCGCCCTTTTTTCTCTCTCCTAAAACGGAGAGAAACCAAAAACAATATTTAAAAAAAAAGCATATATTTTCTCTATGCAATTTTTATTTTAGACTAAATTTATATTATTATACATTGTAATTTGTTTTTTGGTTGAAAAAGGTAGAAGATTGCATGATTAAATTGGCAAAATGCTCATAAATGACACAAAAAGGATCTCAAACCCGTTCATTATGTAATTTGAGTTGGGTATGAAATTTCAGTGGATATTGCACCAAATTGATCCATGGGCTTTATCGGGAACGAAAAGACGAAGCTAACGGGATAAATTTTACCGAAAATGGTGGCCGGAATCATAAAATTCTGACTAGTCAAACAACCGGGTTGCGTGACCCAGTTCAATCAAATGGGTCGACCCACAACCTATCTCAAGGTTGGGGACGACCCAAAATGGCGTCGTTTTGATATTCCAAAACAGTGTCATTTTGATTAGTGTTTGACCCGTCGGAATTTTATGATTCAGGCCACCATTTCTGGTAAAATTTATCCCGTTAGCTTCGTCTTTTCTTTCCCGATGAAGCCCATGGATCAATTTGGTGCAATATCTATTGAAATTTCATCAACTCAAATTATATAATGCACGGGTTTGAGATCATTTTTGTGTCATTTTTTGAGCATTTTTCCAATTTAATTATGCAATCTTCTACCATTTTCAACCAAAAAACAAATTACAATGTATAATAATATAAATTTAGTCTAAAATACAAATTGCATAGAGAAAATATATGCTTTTTTTTTAAACAAAAATTGTTTTTGGTTTCTCTCCTTTTTAGGAGAGAGAGAATAAGGGCGGCGGAGGACTTGGTCAGAAGGGAGCTGGGTGAGGCGGAGAAGTGCCGGCGGCTGGGAAGCTCCGGTGGTCAGATTTGAAGTATGATGCTTGAGGTTGATATGTTTTTTTTTTTTTTAAATTGTTGTTATCGGTTTTTTAGGAGAGAAAGAGGGAGAAAGAGGGATGAGAGAGAAATGGGAGAGAAATATGTTATTTTAGAAAGGTAAAAAGACAATATTTTCCCTTACACGTGACTAACACGTGAGGTTAATGGAGATTTTTGGACGGAAATGGACATAGGTATCAATGGTGATACACTTTGGCAAGTTCAGGTATTGAAATGCAAAAAAAAGAAGTTAAAGTATCCACTTGTCACACGCGATATAGTTTAGGTATCTCAGATGTAAATATCCCTAGCAAATATGCTCTTCATGCCAACGAATGGCTATCTGGACTGTATAATGAGAGGTGACGATGGGTGCTGCGCAGGTATGTCTACAACTTAACGTAGTGAAAGCATGCATGCATTTTTTGATGGGTATGTGAGTTCAAAGACCTCTTTAAAACAATTTGTGGAGCAATATGATAGTTCTTTAAGAGTGATGTGTGTCGGAAACACCAAAATTATAATACTGAATTTACCGTAATTATAATAGTGGCAAGTTCAGGTCGAATCTACTGGGACTGTGTTGAATTCCAATTTAAATTCTATCATAGTAAAACACTAAACTAAAAATATAAAATAGGAGGTTTTAGATTGCTTACAAAATAATCTAAATCAAATCAAAACTAGTAAATACTGAAAAGAAATAAATAAGAGAAACACTTTGGATCAGAATAATTCATAAGACTAGTAAACAATTGATCATAGACATAAAAATTCTAATTCTTCATTCAATTTGGCATAAATAATTGGCACGACATAATTATTCTATATTTCTCACTAAACTAAACTAATCCAGATACGATCATGAATTAGTTATAAATTCTGAAATTAGTTACGATTTTGCCATTGTTTCTTCATTTTTCATCTCTTTAAGCTCAAATCCACCTAAAACATAAAAAAAATACAAATTAATCCATTTAAGTGAATAAACATGCTCAAATCAAGTATTAAGGTACATAAAATATATATAAATTGCATCCCATCAAATACCCTCACACTTAATCTTTGCATGTCCTGGGCAAATAATAAAATATTATATTTCAAAATAAAACTAAATCAATCAAGTAACAAAATATTATAGACAAAGACACAACCAAAAATTCAACAACTAGCACATCATAGCCACATGAATTCAACAATTTTCAGCCTTACGAGCAACTAACTTAATTAAGCTCAATTCAAACTAGTTCGGCAAACAACTCAGAGAATTCTCTCTAATCACTCAAGTGTTTAAAATGTTGAAAATATTCTTTCGAATTCAATGCAAAAACTTGCTCTATCATAAGCTTGCTTATCAATCTAATCTCCACCACCTAGCATACAATTAAGCACAAATCCGAAGATTTTTTAAAAGGTTGTAAAGTGGATTAGGTAAAGGTAAGGTAGAAAAGAAAAATCACAAGAAAAGCAATGGGTTAACATCCAAAATCCAACAGAGCATTCAAGATATGATCTCACTAATACCCACCAACATTTTCCAACTATTTTCTTTCTCTTCTAAACTTATCATATTTAGCCCAATTCTCATGCTTTTACACAAAAACAAAAATTTCTCACTTTTTTTTTTTCTTTCAAATATCTTTCTACTATTGTTTTTGTTTTGTTTTTTCGTTTTTTTTTCAACAAACACACCAAAATATGAGAATTCCAAAGATTTTTCTTCAACCACTTTATACAATTCACTCATACCAACCATCATAAGTATGATCACCCTCACACTTAGTTAAAACAATCTTTTTGCTCCAAACAACCCACAAAATTCACCATCACACATCCCAAATGCTCAATCAGACTTAGGATAGGAAAAAGTAGTCAAAAATCAAGTCCAAGGCTTGTAATGTAAGCTAAAGAACAAAGAAAAAGATCATAAAAGCTCAAAGGGGTTAAACAATGATAAACATAAAGGTTGGCTTTTTTAGGCTAGGTGACTAAAACAAAATAAAATGCCTTCATCATAATAATGCAAAAATACAGATATGTGATCTCAATAAGCATGCCAAAGAAAGTTCTAAAGATACAAATTCATACATGAATATCACTCACAAAAATGATTAAAAGAAGTAATTAATTCAACTTCAAGGCTCAAAAGCTCACTTAAGCTTAAATTTGCCGAAACTAGCTTTCATTTAACCCAATTCAAATGGTTACTAAAATAGACTTCAAATTGCTAAATTCACTTAGCTAAACATGCTATTTACTTCATTTTATCTAATTCTCCATCTATAATAATAATACACTAAACTAAAAATATAAAAATAGGGGGTCTTAGATTGCTTGTAAAATAATCTAAATCAAATCAAAACTAGTAAATACTGAAAAGAAATAAATAAGAGAAACTCTTGGGATCAGAATAATTCATAAGACTAGTAAGCAATTGATCATAGACATAAAAATTCTAATTCTTCATTCAGTTTGGCATAAATAATTGGCACGACCTAATTATTCTATATTTCTCACTAAACTAAACTAATCCAGATACGATCATGAATTAGTTATAAATTCTGAAATTAAATCTAGAATCAACATGACCTGAATTTATCTCAGAAAATAATCAAGAACAAGAGAAAAGCCAAATAAAGACAAACTCTACAAACGTTGCAAAGTTTTAATCTAATTTATATTTTTCATAGACAATTAACAAAAACTGGGATCATAACCATTAAAGTCTATTTGCTACTAATTATTAAAAACCAGTACGATTGAGAATTCAATTTACCAATAATCACTACAAGAAAAGTGATTAGATGCTTCAAATTTAGTTATAAAAATATTAGTTTGTAGCTAAATGGTATTTTTTATCACATAAATTTTTTATAGTTAATCTTTGAAAATTTGTAGTTAATTCATAAACATCAACTATGTGATTTTTCCCTTGCAATGTTTTAATTGAAATGATTTTTTGCTATAAACAATCATAATTGTCCATAATTATAAAAATTAACTACTAATTAAATCGTAGCAAAATTTCACAATTAAATTTGTACCTGAAATATTAAATGGTAGATGAAATTTTAGCACTAACATTTTTTACTATTCAAATTTCAAATAACAATGTATAATTACTAGGTACAAAATAGTTTTATGGGTGAAATATTGACCGGTGGCAATTTTGTAAATAAAAAATAAAAAATAGATTTTTTTTATCATTTTAATATCATTTAATTGAATTAATTCTGAATCCCCCAACATCTTCTTCTCGACAACTCCTTGTCTCCACCGTTGAAAAGGGCAGCCACCATCTCGCCGGAAATCAACCATTTTCAGGTGGCGGCGAGTTTACCCACTGTCTGAAAAAGAAGTCCGATTTCCACCACTACCTACCCATGTAAGATTCCGGCCATGACATCGCCATTTTTATTGGAAAAGAAGAGAAAAACCGAAGGGTCAATTTTCCTTTGATCGCCGGAATATGGCGAGTTCCAGGCCTTGGGGTAGTCTTTTCCCTCTATTTTGGACCGCTCAAACCCGAATCCACCATATTTTTTGCTCAAATCCCCCTCGTTTGAAAGGTGCAAAGAGTAGGTTAGGTCTTCTATTATTGAAACTATACGAAAAATGGGCATGGAACAAATTTAATGCCATAATTTTTTTCCTTTTTAGATCACTGATTATCCGTTTTTCAATTTCTTTTTCTAGATTTATTTGAAGATTTTTACTGGTAGGTTCTCAATTTTTCCATTAAAAATTATTGTTTAACTATTTATATGTGTATAGTTTAAATATTCTTTTAAATGAAAGTTCCATCTTTTCCTTTAGATAATGGCAACTATTTATGTTCTCTTAAGTTTCATTTTTTCTTAGTTTCGTACATGATTCTTAAATTGTAGTACTTTCATGATATTGTTTAAGGATCTTTACCAAACTAATTTTACCTTTGTGTTTCCTAGTGAGCATGAGCTCTTTCTTGCAAATCTTGGAAAATGTGGTTAGATATGTTTATAACACTGCATTGATAACTTGGAGTTGAATTTGACCATTTTTGGTGACTAGAGGTATACAAGAGGTATACAAGATGAGACTTTGAAAACTATCCATTTGTGTTTTTTAAGTAAAAGAGTATAGTTTTGGATAACATTGAAGAAACAAATAATTAAGACCGTGCTTTATGTTTTTCAAATCCATTTTCATTTCCTCATAGGAATAAGTATGTCAAACTATGTCCTTGCCTTGTATAGCAGGAAAAAAATTCCTTTATGTACTTTTGCTATTTTCTTCCTTGTCTCTCCATGTTGGCATATACCTATTCGCCGGCATCCCCCTCTCTAAGTTCACATCTATAAACACATGCCTATGCATAAGCGGCCCTGCAATTTTCACCAGATTCTCCACTATAATTGCCTTAGGAATGATAGTGAGATGAGGAAATTTCTCTGTTTGATATAATGGAAGTTGTTGTGCTAAAGGATTAGTCAAATAACTATAATTGACACGAGTACAATGTAGAAAAACCAAAATGTAGAATAATTATAGATGCTTAAAGATCCCAATAAATGTGGACTTGCCATATATCTAAATTACAATTTCTGAAGCTATGATTGAATTTTTTTGAAGGTGTTCCTAAGTTATGTGGACATTTACTTATGATATTTGCATGATAGTCAGTGTATTTTTATACCTCTTCTCCAATCTGAAAAGCATATGATAAGTTATCTTATGGGTGTTCTTGTTTGCAGAGTATATGCCTAGAGGAAGTCTTTTTGCACAATAACCATAATGTGATGAAGCTCCCACAACTGCTAGAGTTTTAAATTGATATATGCGGAGGAAACTCAAGTTAAGTTTTATGTTCATATTAAGCTAATACACACACACACATTGTTTTTATTATCATTGTTTTGATTTTGAAATTTAGTTTTATCATTTAGTGTTCTCACCACTGATCTCTAACTAGACATAGTGAGAAATGATCTAGCTTTCATGTGCTCTCTGTTTTTAAGTATAAAATTGGTGTTTCAGTCAATTTTACAACAATATTGCTAATATTATTGTTATTTTGCACATCTGGACTACTAATAGTTCCATTAATATTAATAGCTATATCCTTTAATAGGGTCAAATATTTAATTATATAGATTCTCTGTCTACTAATATGACAAGGTTTTTGTCATGCGTTTGATTTTGTGTTTTGTGTTTCTCATTTTGCAGATAGATTTAGCATAGAAAGTGTCACCAAGAAAGATCCATGCAAAATCGAGGCATTAGATTTTAGCTTGATTTATAGGTTTTAGATTATTTTAAGATATGTATTTGAGAGTTGTTTGTATAGAAATTTTATATCTAATTTCAATGTTGCTATTGTAAAACATTTGATTTTAGCTATTAATGCAATAATATGAGAATTAATTTGTTTTTACATCTTGTAGTGTTACTTTAATATATATGCAAATGATTTACAAATGGATACTTAAATTTATATTTAGTATTATAAAAATATATATAATCTGAAATATTAAATATTTAGCTACAAACTTTTTTGTAGCTAAAATACAAAATAAAGCTTTAGTACAAATATGATTTTGTAGATATTAATTAACAATGAAAAAAAATTTGAATAGCTAAAGCAATACAGTTATAAAATATGTTTGTGGCTGAAAAAATAGCTACAAAAAATAGGCTTAACCATGGTTGAGTATGGTTTATTAGTTAATTTTGATTAGTTACGACTGAGATTTAATTCTGTAGCTGTAGAGAATTAATTACGCACCAATTGTTACGACCTAACTATAAATTTTTTTTATAGCTAAATAGGAAACAACTACAAAAACAGTTAATTTGCTACAATAATGGCTTATAGCAACTGATTACTTTTCTTGTAGTTAATCCAATCTCACATAAAAATAACTTATCCAAATTATAATTAAAAGAGAATTGAATAATAAACAAATAAATTGGAAAAACACAAATTGAATAATTAAACTTGAATTAAAACTTATAAACCAAGTCTCACATCTTTACTTTAGTAATGAATAATACTCATACCCAAGAGAAATATTTAGCTACTCATAATTGTTAGAAATCTATTTCTTTTTGTTGTTTTTGCTCTGAAGACGGCTTCCCTTTTTACAACAATGATTAAACATATTTATACTAAAACCTATGACTAAAATTGGTAAAAAAAGAGCCTAAACGCTCAAATTCGCATCCATCCAGGGTCCTGGGCTGCACTGCCTTTCTGCCAATGTCCACTTAATTACGGTTTTGCCACTGCTTCTTCAATTTTTCTATTTAATTATGATTTTGCCATTTTTTCTTCATTTTTCATCTCTTTAAGCTTAAATCCACCTAAAACATAAAAAAATACAAATTAATCCATTTTAAGTGAATAATTGGTAGAGAGAATGATGTTTCAAATAAGAATGATAAAGTTCTCACGCCACTCGTTGTTCAAAGTAAATGTCGTCCTCCGTTCAAAAGGAAGCAATCTAAAGTAGAGCAAATTCTTCAAAAAAGAAAAAAATAAAAAGAAAATGCAGTCATAAATCGATGGCAACAAAATAATAAAGGTTTGAAAATAAAACGTTAATAATATGTTTAAGAAACATTTTATGAGTTATGTTTTATATTATTTATTATTTCTAATGTTTTTTGTTTTGTTTTGTAGAAATCCAAAAACACAAGTGATGCAAATTCTATTGTGGAGATTGATAAAGCTTATGCTTTTGGAACACATGAAAATGCTAAATTTAAGGTACAAATTGGTATTATAGTATAAATGTATGGACTCATTACATAGTTTTTTTTATTTATATGAATAAATAAATATATATATATATATATATTTGTCTTTGCTTAACTTATTTATGTGATATTTTGATTTTATTTTTTTTGGTACAAGGTAAGTAGGACATTGAACTTTGGAATTGAAGAAACTTTTTCTGATGGACTAAATGACTTTTATGGTTCTTCTTCTCAAGTTTATGGCCAAAGGATTGGAATGAATGGTCAAACTAATTTTATACCTGCTTTAGAAAATCATTTACAGGTATTTTATATTTCTTTTCATTATAGTTACTATGAAACTCGTAGATATCAAATGAGTTTATTTCTATATTAAATAATTTATAGTTTTTTATTATCAAATATTATTATCTAACACTGATCAAATTAACTTGCAAATTATATCGGGTGATATAAATTTGGAAAACGAAAGTGGAAAGAACAACTAGATGAGAGCAATGGTCAAAAGCTTACTTTTACCATTTTTGTGTGCTAAAAATCTAACTTTTTTTTTTTTGGGTTAATGATTGAGATAGATACTTTAGTATTCTATTTAATGTAATTTTCTTCAAATGAATCTTCTTTTCCACAATTATGTACTTGATTAGCATTTCCAACTAAATAATTCCAGAAAATCATATCGTTAGCCTATTTGAATTGATGCACTGAATTAAGTGAGCATTGACAATTTTATTAGTTGAACTAAAAAATGCATGAGCAAAAAGTGAATGCTTGAGTATTAATCATAAAAAAAGATATGATGGCAATGTTGCTTGTTGGTGATGTCTAATGGCTATCAATGGCAAATTACATGGATAATTTTATTTCAAGTGAATTTTAGTATCCTTCACCAAGCATTCTGATTCTTGAGTATCCATTACAAAAAAAGAGAGCTTTTTGTGACGGAAGCAAATTTGTCACAACGTATAGTATGTGTGACGGATTCGTCACACAATCCACAAACTGTGACGGTAACTAACCCGCTACAGTGCTTTCGCAATAGCCCTGACACAAATTCTCTTCAGTGACCGTTTACTGTTTATCGTCACAAAAAATGTAGTTTAAGTGATGGCATCAAACCGTCCTTATATGCCAATCCATTATGGATTTCCGGCGAGCCACCGCCAGCAAGGATTAAGTGACGACTCCTCTTCCGTCGCAATTCGACATTTGTGACAATAGTGTGACGACTATTCGTCACTGTTACTTAATTGTGACGGCCAACTAACCATGACAATTGTGCAGTTTAGTCACGACTTTGTGACGGATTCCCGTCACAATTGCCCAACTATGACCCTCTATTTTATGTCGCCAACAAAACTATTCTATGACAACTGTGTGACGGGTTTCTGTCACTGATATATCATTGTCACGGTTTGCAATCGTCACATAAACATTGATGTTGTGACTGTTTTCCATCACAGATATACCATTTGTGACGGAATATTTATGTATAATGTTAGAAATAACAGGAATTTGTGAGTATTTAGGGTGTTTCCACGTTTCCCCTTGTCCCTGTAGCTTAAAAATCTCCGGCACTATATCATAATGCTATCTCAATCCAAATTGGACGGCTAACATATTGTTGTCATCACTAACACATTGCATATAATTGCAAATACACATTCATAATCAATTCTTTCACAAGCACTTTTACTAATTACATACCATAATTCATTAAATATATACACAACATCGAAGTTGTTCATCAGGTTGCACAAATTTTTCATTCAAGCACTTCCACCACACTAATGCTTGAAGTAAAAATTCAGCTAAACATTTGGATAACCCAAAAAACAAAAATTCAACAAACGTATTTCCATGCAGTTGCATTTTTACACTACTTCAACATGTCACAGCATTCTCAAAATATACATAGCTGTTACATGTCAAAACACATCTTCCCAACTTCAACATTTGATGTATATTGCATAACCTAGCAGCAATGCCTCACAAATAGAAGTTAGGACTCACCAAAAAGGGATTCTATGACATCAAAAAATGCATGGCGAACTTGGAAATACCCTGCACAAATAAGACACCGCTTTGGTTTTTGCTTCAATATTCAAAAATTGTTTACCCTATATCATAATGCTATCTCAATCCACAAATGGACTGCTAACATATTGTTGTCATCACTAACACATTGCATATATTTGGAAATACAAATTCATAATCAATTCTTCCACAAGCACTTTTACTAATTACATACCATAATTCATAAAATATATACACAACAACGAAGTTGTCCATCAGGTTGCACAAATTTTTCCTTCAAGCACTTCCACCACCCTAATCTTGAAGTAAAATTCAGCTAAACATTTGGATAACCCAAAAAACAAAAATTCAGCAAACATATTTCTATGTCGTTGCATTTTGACACTACTTCAACATGTCACAGCATTCTCAAAATATACATAACTGTTACATGTCAAAACACATTTTCCCAACTTCAACATTTGATGTAAATTGCATAACCTAGCAGCAATGTCTCAGAAATAGATTACTAGACTCACCACACTAATCTTCAAGTAAAAATTCAGCTAAACATTTGGATAACCCTAAAAACAAAAATTCAAGCATTCTCAGCCATACCTGCTTCAAGTTGCTGGTTTTGAAGCTTCAATGCTTCATTACATGCCCTTGTTTCTTGCATCTCTTCTTGAACAGCAGCCGTATCAATTCGTACTCACTTTAAATGATGTATTGGGCCAAGTCCCATGCCAACTTGATGGCCACGTTTAGGACAAATCACATTGTCGAATATCTCATCGGTTGTCGACTCTAACCCCTCATTCGAACCTCTCAGCTTTATTAACTCCTCCTGCATAAACAACAACATCCATGTATAAATACAAATTTTTTATATGTTTTCCTTGTTATTCCATAAATTGCTGCAATTATATCATTTATATTGTCAATGTGTACATTCATGAACTTAAAGATTGCAAGCTGATCTGTGTTAACATCAAGTAAATGTTTGCATTGGTTTTTTAAACATATGTATATAAATATTCAATAAAATCCTTGAAAGTGTTGCAAGGCCTCACTAAACATATCAACAAATATATATATATATATATTCATATTTATATATATATATATTTTATTATGTTATATTTCTAAGTATTTATGTTGAAGTTTAAACCAGTTGATTTTTTAGCAAGTTGTTGTATGATTAGTGATACTCACATAAACCGCTTTGAACTTCTCATCCACCCATTTCTTCTTGGTTGCGTTGTAGTGGGTGGTATACCGCAATGAATACCGGTCCACCGATCCGTCCTATTCAATTAATAAGTATACAAGTTCAGGAATTAGTTTGCTGCAAAAATTTCACACTTCAAGGTACACATCAAAACTCAATCTTACCGGCTGCGTGGCCTCGGCTGCAAGTCTAGCAAACGACTTCGTGCCAAACTATGATTAATTCGTTATGCACCTCTATTCCGTTTGTTAATTGCACTCATTTTGTGCACGTCGAAGTCACACGTTAGCAAGATGAATTTGAAATGTTTCAACTGCTTGTATAGTTACTAATATTGGTACTACCTTGAAGTTGTTAGATTTGACCCTCTCAACACACAAAAGCCATTCATGCAACGCAACCTCTCTCGAACAAGCAGCGATAACTTCTTCCTCCATGCTACACTTATCATACTTCTCTTTTAGCCTATATCTCCAGCTGAGGAATTGTTTCTTCAACTGGTTGTGCAGCACTTCGTAGTTGTGTGGTTCGTCACCTAAGTCAAAGTTCTTCTGCAACAAAGTTTCACATAGTTAAATAAGTTTACGAAATGACGCCTTTGTTGATCAAGCATATTAATAAGTTCACATATATATTTATTTTGCATCCATTTTAAGTGTCAAAACATGTCCTCACCTTCAATTCATCAAAGATATCTTATTTCCTATTGTTAGGGACGTCACTCTATTCATTAACATGAGGCGGGAAGAGATAAAAAAATAAATAAAAAGGAAAAGGGAAAATAAAAAAAGAAAAGGAAGCCATAAGTAGTACATAATATTTCATTTATCTAACCTTAATTTATCAGTCACATGGTCATGATTCTCCAATTACTAGACAAGATTACTGACAGCCATTAATGGATAAAAGAAAAAAAAAGCAACCATTTCCATAGCTTTAAATAAAACATTGTTGCTTCACAAAACAAAGTCAACCCTATTAGTATCCTTTGTCCAAAAACAAAAAATCTCATTTAATTAATTAGTAGCTATCCCACTTATTCATAATCCACATTTAACATAAAGCTTAATTCATATATATAAAGTGCTTGTCTCTGTTCTCACTGCCCCAACTAGTGGTTTACATATAACAATGCATGTTCTTTACACTACACTTATCATAATATAATAATTAGAAATTTGGTACTAGATTTTCACATAATAATATAATAATTAATCAATTCCTTTTCTATGTATGCAGATCAAGATATTGTTGTTGAAAGAGCCAAAAGAGCTCTACAAAACGTCTAACAACCTATATCAAGTTTTCTTTCATTTGACTTAAAAAATTATTATCATTATTAAGCACGTTTTAGTGCTGTTAGTATTATGTTTAAATATCATAGCAAATTCCACTAAGCAGGTCCTGAAAATAACATCCACTGATAACAAAGGAATGTATCTAACAATTTACACTTTAATTCTTTGATGACTATAGCTAGGAATCAAATCCCTCTAAAAGCACACATTTCATGTCAACCTTAAATATATATACATATGTGTGTGTGCACTGCAAGTGGTAGAAACCAATGGAAATTAAAAGAAATGCTCACGGGTTCACGCACAGGGGGGGTAGTCTAACATTAGGAAATTGGTTTTTGCAAAACAAAATGCTCTCTCATGGTGGGTAAAGACAAACACAAAATGAGATTCAGGGAGGGTTTAGCTCCCCCCAAACAATGCAGCACAAATCTTAAGTGTCAAAACAAACAACCGCAGGCCTCACCAGTGGAAGAGAGCGGTGGACGGCGAACAATGGAGCTGCGATTTCTGCACGACGGAGAGCTGTCGCCTGCCTCACTGTCGTTTCCCCTCCAAGCTGTCACTTGGTATACATCTCTAGAACTAGTAATGGCCGAACAGAACAAGGGTTTTAAATGGATCTCTTCCCAGATTGAAAACAGTAGCTGCTGGTCTCAATGTCTGCATGCAATGCCATTTCTTGCTCAAGCATTTTCAGCATTCGGTCAAAATTAGTTTAGCAAATTCAAAGAAGTAAGGCACAGTCTCACTCAAAATTACTTTACTTTATACATTCTTTAAATGAATCCCTTATTCACCTGAATTTTGTTATTGTGTCGGCTACCAACAATGAAACAACCATAAGATTTTTAATTTTAGAGCATTTGTGACAGGGTCCTAACCGTCACATAAATTGAAATAATTATTTTAATATATTTGGAAGGCAATTTGTGACGACATTTGTCATTTGTAGTCACTAAATGCAAACAAAAATTCAAAAATTTGTTCTCATCCAGCTGGATTCGTGACAGTAAAAAATTTGTCACAAATAATGTAAAATGAATCCACAATTGTGACGGAAATTGAAATTTCCGACACAGAAAACTGGATTTTGTGATGGGTACATTTTCGTCACAAAGAATTTCGTCACAAAAAAGCAATTTTTTTGTAGTGATCTATTTGCTTACTATTTGGGTTTTATTAGTTACTCTTTTAAATAGGTAATCTTGTCTTATTTAATTATATCAATTGTTTTTGTGTACAAGACTGGTCGATTTCAACATTCCTCATTTTATTAAGAAGTAATAAAAACTGATGAGATACAAGATAAGTCCATTTTGTCGAGAAGCGAAAGAATATTCCTAAAAATAAATTTGTGGCATCAAACAGTGTGCTTGTTTCCCATGAAAGTGAAATGGAATGTTCAATGTATACGGCTTCTTCTCCATCGGTTCACCAATGTGGAAAGGCTTGTACAACTATAATAATATAGTTCTTCATTCAATTAAAAATCATTTTGAATATTTTCTTCTCATGAAAACCATATAATTTTCCATGGTAACAAATTATCACAATAGTATTTCAAAATAATAAAGTCTAAGAACCTCTTCCTCAACGTGTTTTGATGAGAAAGAAGAGCAGTGGTTGCCATTTCCTTACACTTAACATAAGCCTGGTCAACATTGTCGATGATTCAAGTTCCTAACATTAGGTGATATATAAAAGCAGTACCCCTAGAAAATTAACATGCTCAAATAGTGCAAAGCTTATACATCTTGTATTTAACTCAAAAAACTTCTAACTTGAAACCAAACTCAATTTGGGTACCAAAGTCCTTAATTTCTTTGCTTCTGCAGATTTTGAGAGAGCATTAATAGCTTATTTGTTTTCTAAGCAAAACAACAATACCCAAAAGGAAACCACAAAATGCAAACCAGATAAAACCTCAACATATTTACCAAAAAAAAAAATAAACCTTAATAAATATATGGGAGCACCACCACCATCTTCATTGGCCTTGCCACTCAAACCCATTTCTCTACTCCCAGTTCATGCTTCCACAAGCCAGTTGGAGATAATCTCCACGGTGCTAGTGCTTGCCGCAAAGCAAGTCTCTGCCATCTGTGTCGAGGACAACAATAATTTCTCATCTCCATTACCTTCAGAAAAAAGATTCAAATGGATGAAATTCTTTACTGTTTGTAGGATGAAACTCTATATGCACTTTGTAATCTGAAAGCATACTTGAATGAGGCATGGAAAAGGTATATAGCTCCAACCATAGCCAGAATTTCGATGTTAACTAGAAAAGAAAATGACTTCAATCAAAATATTTCTCTAATAAGCTTCCACCACCAACCACTACAAGAAATTTGGGCTACAGCAACGTAAATTGAAGCTACAAATTAATTTTTGTGACTGAAGATACCCTTTCAGTTTCGAAAAAAAAAAATTCGTGACTGTTTTAAAAATTTATATTTTCAGTTACGAAATCCGAAATCATAACATTTTTTCATCACTAATGGGTCAATTTTTTGGAGGGAAATTTTCCCTCCAAAAATTTAAAACCTACTGTTACAAAATTTTCATGTTTATGACTAATAGTATGCGTTTAACTGGTCAACTTCGTAATATAAACAGTCACAAAAATTAATTTCGTAACAGAAAATTGTTTTTTTAATTTTTTTTTATAGAAAAATAAATAAAAGTAAATGTAAATTGCCCAAAATGACACCATTTTGGACTGGGTTTTGTTCGTCTCCTCCCATATACCTGTGCATTCTGGCCTTCAACATTCACACACGAACATTGGCCGCCATTACATACCCACCTATTGCCCCGGCCAGCCGAACCCAAAATCCCCGATGAAGCCCGAGAACTTGGTTTCCCATCTATCTTCGAACTCGTCGCCGCTTCGCTCAAACACATTCGAGGTGGACTTCGGTGCTTTGTGCGTTGAATGCAGAGGTGGGCTGTTCATGTATGTTCTACTGTTTCAAAATTTTTTTTCACCGAATTTTTTTTTCTTTTCTACAATGCATCATGAATGCAACACTAATGAGGCTGGGTTGTTCATATTTGTTCTCCCTTCGATTTAGGGTTCCATTGTTGGTAATGGTTTAGTTTTTATTTAAGTTTGTATGTATTTAATTCAAAATTTGTGTGTGTATTTTATGTGGATGATTTAGTTCCAAACTAGCAGTTCTCGTGCATTAAAATGACTAATTTGGCTACTAATCATTGTAATTTTGCATCATTTATATATCAATACGTATTGAAATACATTAAAAAGATGAGGAAAATTAATTGATGAGGCTGCAAAAAATTATATGGTTAATGTGATTTCCAAAGTGTATGATGAGATTGTGATTGTGATTGTGACCTTTATAATGCATGCCTAAACTTAAAAATTATAAGGATAGACAGCAAAGAAAGATCATGCATGCCCAAACACAGTCAATCTCAAGCCCAAGCTACATGCTTTTTGTCTTTATAATGTCCGAGTCTTCACCTCAACAGCTCGCTTAACAAGAGAGCTTTAAGAGCACAAACATTGAAAGTCTTTCTATATGCATGCAACACATTCCTTTTTTTTAGAGGGAGCGGGGGGGTTGAATCATGCGACACATTTCCTGTTTTAAATGTATTTTATGAATCTTGATACCACATAGGTAGTTATCTAAGGTTTTAAGAAGCCACTACGAGTCAGCAACTAGTTTCATTTGGATTGTTGTATCTATTTTTATGGTCCTACATGTCCATCTTCTCCACTTTTGAGTTCTCTATGAGATGAAGAGCATCTCAAATTTGACCAACCGTACACATAATATATGCTTTTATATGAGTGAGCATACAAGTGAGTTGGGGAGAGAGAGAGAGAACCCAACAGCTTTCTTAGCTTACTTTGATATCACCTGTGCTTCAATGCACTCCATTAACTTCTTGTTAAAACACAAATATTTTGTTAAAACATTATACTCAGGTGATGCTTTTTATAGTTCAAACACTATGAACAATAAGTTCAATTACCGTTTAGCTACAGGGCAATTTGCTGCCTTCCCATTAGAAGGGCTCTCCAGCCATTTACTATACTTACTAAATTTGTAGAGAAATTTAGATTATTAATAATAATCAAAACATTGAAAGTGATTCGAATTGAAGAGGAAACTAGACTATCTTTACCTTACAAAGCCTTCAAATGGATCATCCATAACATCAAAACCATTAGCAGATTGGAAGGATTGTGTACTTCTGGCCAAGGCAACAAAGAATCCAAATATAGCTAAATCCCTCTCCAAAACCTACAATGAATCAGTATTGAATGCCCATGACAACATATTTAGGACTAAAACAATTTTCATGCTTAATTGTTTCAATATCTGGCTGGTTTATGCATGTCTGTTAAACATGTACAGGACTCTCCTTTAACTTATATCATACAACCCAACCAAAATAAATTCTCTCACAGGAGGAATAGGGGAAATAATCAAATCTATATTCACATGATCATATCAATACTCAATACTAAATAGTTTCTTGTTGTTTTTTGATTGTGATTGTGATTGTGTTGTTTCTTTTGATTGGTTTACTTATAGTTTGAATGATGCAGTCGTATTAGTTTGTTGATATCTATTGACTTATTAAAAAAACAATGTATTCTCTTTTCAATTACTTTTGTTTGGTTTAGGGCACATCAAATTGAAATAAAAAAAGAGTTCACTGTATGCTATCTATTGAGTTATTAATAACATAGTGAACTCTCTTTTTAATTTTTCCCCGTTCTACTTCTATAGTTGTATGGCTGGCATAATTTTTTTGGGTTCTAATTGTGTGGTTGTCCTATGGAGAGTAATGTTTAACTGACTTAATCACTAACTAATAATATGGTTCACTAGCAAGCTTGCTAGCGGTGTCCTCATTGAACAGTTCAGCTGACCAAATTTAACGATATTTATATTTCTTCTCAAGTGATTGATTCTGTATGTTTATAATGTCCTCATTGTCCTTTTTGGTTTTCACTTGTTGAAGTAGTTTTCCGCTTGTGGTGCCCTCATTGAATAGTTCAGCAGACCAAATTCACCTATATTTATATTTCTTCTCTGGTTATTGATTCTGTATGTAAATAATATTCTTAGTATTCTTTTTGGTTTTCACTTGTTGAAGTAGTTGTCCGCTTGCTAGGCATCTTCAGCTCTTTAAATCTTGAGGGAAGTGGACAGTGGTACAAGAAATTACCATGGAGGAAGTGATGTCATTTGGCCATATGGCATGTCTGAGAGCGCATTTGGTGAATGGATCCCTTTTCAGCTCTTAACAAAATCAATTGGTTATCAGATGTCCTTAATCATTTTCCTACAATCAAGCTGCTTTTATGCTTTTTCGTCTGAACTTAATTAATTTTTTGCTTCACTATTGTACTACCAGTGCAATGTTGACGGGAAATGAAAATGAGTATAAACTATTTGATGTGCTTTTTTATTTTATTTATTATTATTTTCTTTACGATTGCATTATTTTTAGCTAAACCTGTGAAGAAAGATTGCATAGATCTGACTTTTGTAATGCCATGATTGTATTCAGACTTGTAGAGTTAAAGCAATAAATCTTTAAGCTGTGCTGATGCAGTGATCATATTTGATAATGACTAGAATCCACAGGCAACATATGAAATTGCCATTTCTTGATTTTTGTAAAATTGTAACTGTTTGTTATTAAGTCTAAAAATGGTTTAGTTTTCTGGTGATATATGGTTAGGTGGTTTGCAAGGTAAGTCAAGAGATCATAGAATTGGACAAAAAAGGGATGTGTTGTTCTTTTTATTTGAAACAGTAAGCATCTTTCCGCTTGGTATTATTATGATGTCTAACTGTAAGCTTTATCAGTTATCTAATTTCTAGTCATCATGTTTTCAGTTGTCTATATTCTTCTTTTTTATCCTTTTTGCTGAGGAAGATTCTTACCATTCTCTTTTTGTTTGATTAATTTGGCTTTTTTGCTCAAATTTGATTTATGTAGATTATATATACATTTGCTGATATGTAGATCATATTTAAATTTATTGTTTATGTAGCATAATATGTAACCTTGCTAAATGATATGTATGTTTACTAACTTGCTTGAGCGTGGTGTTTCATAGTCAAATTGTTAAGCGGCAGATCTAGAAATTATTTGATGTCGTAGAAGCTGCATCTCAAAATTGCACTTGGAAACATCTTTCCTAAAGGGGTAACTTTTGGCATTTTCTATATGATTTTAGCAATCGTACAAGAGACTTTAGGTTGTCGAACTAGTCATAGAAGCTGCATCTCAAAATTGCACTTGGAAACATCATTCCTAAAAGGGTAATTCTTGGCATTTTCCATCTGATTTTATAGCATCCATACAAGAGACATGAAACCTTCAAGAATAGGTTGTCGAACTAGTCATCTCCCTTGTCAACTGAATAATTTTTTTCAATGGCTAATTGGCTGTATTGGTATTTTGTAAATCAGCGCATAGTTGTTGGATTCCACCATTTGGTTGTTGTGAAGAAACAGATGAAGGAATGGTATTGTAGCAAGTTTTTGAGACTCTACAACACAATTTTTTGAAATTTGAAGTGGTAAAGGGCGGTGCTTCTTTATATTCTATATTTATAGGGGAAATTCTCTCATATTTTACTTTTTAAAAATTAAGATATGTAAAAATGTAAATTTGATAAAAAAATTAAATTTTTTTGAGGGAGTCAATGCCTTTATCCAGAATTATTCTTTTTAATATGTTCTTCTATTAAGTATTGATTTTGAATGATATAACATCTATAACCTATAAAAGAATTTGTAAAATATATATAGAATCCTTTCTCCTCAAAGTACTAGAAAAAAAGTGAATATTAGTATGAGTTGGAACATCACTTGTCCATGATTACTATACGCCATGGTGATATTCATGGAAATTTAGATTCCTCTGTGAAGGTTCATGGAGGGGTTCCTGTGGCTTCTAGTTCATTTTCGAGTGTAGAAACCAGATTCTCAAGTCCAATGCAATTTCGTGGTGCAATTCTTTCAGCTGGAAAGATTTTGAAGCATGATAGAGGAAATTCAAATATGTTGATGCAAGTAAACTTTCTTAGTTATTTAATTTCTAGTCTTCATTTTTCAGTTCGCTATATCCTTATCATGTTCCCCCTCTCTCTTTTTTTTTGGGTTCCTATTCGGTAAGGATGAGTCTTACCATGCTTTTTTTGTTCAATTAATTTGGCTTATTTACTCAAATTTGATAAGTGTAGATAATGCATTGCAACTCGTTGAAGCAATGTAGATTTGAACAGAAAATGAAGCAAGAGTGACAAAAGAGAATCCAACATAGAAACAATGGTTTCTTAAGTGAGCTAGAAGTTCACAAGTATAAATTGCCACTTTTTTGAACAAATTTGCTTTTGTGTTTTATTTTTGTTATATAGTTCTCCTGATGTGATTTACTTTTGAGGATGATGTATGTCGATTTACTAATTTTCTTTCTTGTAGCCTGTAGGATATTGCTTTAGTTATTTTACCTGACTGAAACAAAAAGCAAAAGAGGACCCATTTTCAATGGTTGTATTACCATCTTCAGTTTTATCTAGATGGGAATCAAAAACAAACATATGGCCATCTTGTCTATGTAAGATTGTCCTTGTTGGACTCCAGTTTTAATTAGTGGTATGAACACCTGACAACTACTTCATTCTTCTTCCTTCCTTTTATCATTTGATGTTGCATGATAGACCAAAGCTAAGTAAAATGCCCTGGCATTGTATAGTATTCCATAAAGGACATCTTCAAATGCTTCTTTCAGATTGTTAAATGCTGACTTGAAGCATTATCAGAGTTCTCACAGATTGTTATTAACTGAAACTCCTTTACAGGTTAGAAGCTCCCTTTCTGTTTGCTTCTCTTATTTTTACTTGCATGTTTGTTTATGCATTGGCATAACAAATGTAGAATGGTTTTCCTTTTATGTGTATGAATTCTAATATGCCAAGTAACTTTTATGTTTCTCCTTTTAATAGAACAACCTTGAGGAGTTGGGGGCACTGTAGAACTTCTTATTGCCTAATATTTTAAATTCATGGAAGGATTTTTTTCTTTTCTTTTCTTTTCCACAATGGCCAACTACTTAATTTTATGGAGGAATTTTCAAACTTAAAACAATATTAGTACATTTGGTTGGACGGCAGACATTTGGAGTGCATGTGGTACCTCATTGAATAGTTCAACAGACCAACACTGATATTTAATTTCTTCTTGGGTGATTTATTCAAAATGTTTGTCATGTTCTTAGTGTCCTTTTTGGTTTGCATTTGCAGAGATGATAAGTAGGTTTTAATCTTCACCTCTTTAAATCTTGAGGGAAGTGAGGAAGACGTACATGGTGTTGCAGTGGAAGAAATCTGGAAGAGGTACACGGAGTTACAGTGAAAAAAATACCAAAGAGAGGAGAGTCCTCTTATTTGGCCATATGGCATGTCTGGAGAGCATTTGGTAATTGGAGCCTTTTTTCAGCTCGTAGAAGAATCACATAATAATTGCTTAGCAGATGTCCTTATTTATGAGCGTAATATGCCCACTGAGACAACTCCTAGTGATGAAGGTACTTGTGATTAATCAAGTAGATGTTTATGAAATTGTGTTAATGAGCTTTACATAACGTATATATGTGTCTGAAAATGTGTTGGATGTTTCAGCTTGACTGATGTGCATGTTCTCTTAGTTTGGACTCTAAATGAACGTGGTATGCAAGCATTTATGCCTTACTTTTGAGATGGCAGTAAATATTAGTTGGAAGGTTACTAAGTTAATATATATTTTTTGAAGATGTTAAGTGCTAACATCTTAACTTGCACATGATGTGATTAGCTTTGAGAAATTGAATTAACAATTATGAAACTTTAGTCTTTTGATATTTTGTGGATAGTATAATATTTTGGGATGGTTAATTATAAGAAAAGTATATTAGATTTCTTTGTGAACTGCTTTCGTTTGGTATTTGTTATGATATTTTGGGATGATTAATTATAAGAAAAGTATATTAGTTTTCTTTGTGAACTGCTTTCGTTTGGTATTTGTTATGATATTTTGTGGATAGTATAATATTTTCCGCTGGTTGTGGATGTGATATGAAACTAATATATGTTTTATTTCAGCACTTTACTCTAAAAACTGGCTATATGTGAGTAACTAATTAATATGGGACTTGTAACACAACCATTTACAACAGTTATGTATAAACTCCGTGGCTAATATAAATAGCAATGAAACATAAAATAGTTCGTGGCAAATTGACCAGGTTTTAGTTACATACATTGTGTCGTGACTAAAAAATGTTCAATATGTTATGAAAAATTCTTTTGTGGCTACTAAAATTTACAATTTGCAACGAAGTTTTCTGTGGCTAATGAATACGGTTTAATTAAAAGAAACCACATTGTGAAAAAAGAGTACAAAGTTAGTAACGAAAATGTTTTATCGTGGCTAATATAGTGAACAATTAGGCACGAATGTTTTCGTGTCTAATTCGAGCACAGTTTAGTCACGAGAAAAAATATCATGACTAAAACAATTGTAATTAGTCACGAACAATATGCCGTGCCTATTCATGAACTAGTCATGACATTATTCGTAACTGATTCATATACTTCAGCCACGAAATCAATAGTTTCAGTAACGAATATTTCGAACTTCAGTTACAATCTATTTCGTGACTGAATATGTGACACATTCAATCACGAAAGTGACTGAATTTTGGATTTGGCCTTTAGTCATGAACTACTCATTTTTTCATGGCTAGGGACTTTCAGTGACACACCTACTGTCACGGAGCTGTTATGTCGTATTTTGTGTAACTAAATTGATTTAGCGACGAAAAAATGGCCTTCAGTCACGAAAGGCCGTTGTCGCTATAGGCCAGATTTCTTACAGTGAACCCAAACAAAAAACATTAACATACATTACCAAAAAAAGTCCAGAAAATGCAGAAAAAATTTTAAAAAAAAAAACTCACAATGACAGCCAATCATATTAAAAACTGAAATTTCCATTCAGTAAAGAAAAATTATAGTGAGAAAGAGAGGGAAAATATGCTAATATTGGCAATTGTATGACTTAAAAACCATACTATCCATTAACCATCCTCCATCGGAGGAAAAGTAAGGTTTTGTTATAACAAGGCTCAAGAAGACTTCCATGTCTATTATCAAACACCACCAAAAAAAAACTAGAAATAGGACATTCCAAATGTTATATTGCCAGAAACCAAACATAGCCATAGCAATTACATAACTCAGCACATTTGTAGGTATTGATCAATGTCGGTTCAACAATACACTTGTGTACGTGCAAAGAATTTAATGAGATTCACTTCCACATCTCGTAAAACTACACAAAAAATAGAAATAAAAATAAAAACAAAAGCACCAAAGATAGTTTTCAGAAACCAGAGAAAATGAAACAAAGAGCCAAAGAAATATTGCACCTTTTCAGGGTTTTAGATGATAATAGGACAAGATTTATAATACAATTATAATTAAAATGAACAAAAAATTTACGAAAACGAAAATTGATGATTTTGACGATTACCTTTATAGATGGAGAAAATCTTTGATTTGCAAACCCAAAATGTTGTTTGCTCGGATTCGGTGAACAAGCCAGTAAAAAAGGAGGAGAGGCGAGGGAAAGAGAAAATAGAATGGGAAGGGTTTTTTATTTTTCAGAAAATATTTTGACGATTACCTTTATAGATGGAGAAAAGTGCAGAGAAAATCTTTGAATTGCAAACCCAAAATGGTGGTTGCTCAGTGAACAAGCTAGTAACAAAGGAGAGGTGACAAAAAGATAAAATAGAGTGGGAAGGGTTTTTATTTTTCAGAAAATATTAGAAAATCTAAAAAGTAAAATTAATTAGAATTTTTTAATAATGATGTGGCATTATTACATGGCATTCCACGTCATATGCCATGTCATTTGGTTTAACTTTTTGGTCAAGTTTTTGGTTAGTATAGCATTACTGTTAATTAATTGGGATTTACACACACTCATGAGAGATTAATTTTTTTAATTAGTTTGAGTGTCTATCAAGTGAAGTTCATGACATATACACTTTAAACCCTTTAATTTCTATATCACATAGATAGCAAACTACAAAATCATTAGAGAAGAAATTCTAAAAATAGAAACATTCATAACCTGCTTATATTATGAGTTGACACTAGAATTGAGAACATAAGTAGTTTACATTTTTAAAAATAATTAAGGAAAATATTTTGCTATCTAATGGTAAAAACTATTGTTCCAGACAGAGAACTCAAATTCCCCATCCTTAAGGGAAAAAATAAAGAAGAAATTCATTTTGCAATATGATGCTGAAATGGAGGCATGAAGTTCATTACAAAATACATGATTTTTTTGCAATTTATTGTCATAAGTAGCAAAATGTTTACCAATTATATAAATGACATGATATTATTATTTTATTTGTTTGCATTAAATTGTACTTATCTATTTAAAAAATTATTTATCTTATTTAGCATTAATTTTTCAACTAACCAAACAATCATTTAAAAAAAACTTGTCATATTATTTGGTAAACAAATTACTAAATAGAGTAATTTGTACCTATAGCTTTAATCTCCATGCAAATCAAATTGTACAAATCTCAGGGAGTAAGACACAGATTTTTATTTTCATTTTGGTTTCATTTAATCTATGTAGATAGTTAATTTACATAGTCAAGAATTAATTTAAGTCATCCCACTTTAGTACATGCATACATGCTTTGTCAGCCTGCAAAGAAATAATATAATTGTCTCAGTGGAGAAATTAACATAAAACAAAAGAAATACAAAAAATTAAAAATTAGAAACATGTACATAAGAATTTAGTTAGTGTCAAAGTTTAATCCCTACCTCTTTTTTCCAATCGCATCGAATGGTAATGACGACCAAAATCAAGGTCTGAATTGCTGTTCCACCAATCATTCCACCCCAAATACCCTGATAATTACATGCCCAAAAAAATTATATATTCAAACATACGGATAATTAATCATCCAAGCTTGAACATTCCAGTGGTAAAAGATAGATAAAATGCTAGTTGATGTCACTATCTCCTTAACAATGATTTCGAGTAAAAATTCCGATATATATATATATATATATATAAACATACACATAATGTGTTGCTCTCTTAATTCTTAATTAATATACAAAAGAATAATACATACCATAACTCCTTTATGGAAGTCCCACCCCATTAAATATCCAAGAGGTATACCAATGAGATAATAAGAACCCAAATTTATGTATGCAACATAGGATTGCCATCCACATCCTATAGCCACTCCTGTATAAAATTATATATATATATATACACACACACACACACACTAAACTAATTATTATTTATAAATTGTGGAAATTAAATTTGTAAAATTAAAAACTTAATATGTAACAATTAAAGGAAAGTTTACCAGATAGAATAAGTTGAACGCTATTTAGAAGAATTGCGAGTACCAAAAGGAGAGTGAGTTTATTCACTTGTCGAAGAACAGCTTTACTTGAAGTAAATATCAAAGCGATTTCATTGTTGAATATCATAATCAATAGCGCGCAAAAGAGACCGATTATAATCGATGTTATCGCCGATACAATTGTGGCAAATTTTGCTCCTCGTCCATTCCTTGCTCCAAGCTCATTTGCCACCCGCACTCTATTAATTTTCAAATTCAAAACGATCACCAACTATTTTATTTTTATTTTACTTGTTCTATTTTAATTGGGAAAGTTTAAACGAATACCTTTTGCAATTTTCTAAAAAACTGTGTGTTTATTTTATTTTATTTTCTAAAAATTACACCAACATTCTTTTACATTTCATTTTTGTCACTCTTCTGATTTAAACTAATTTTCAACTCAAATATGAAAATTGCAAAAGATAAAATGTGCAAAAAGGGGTGACAATGCAACAAAATGAAAAAAAAAATATATATATATATATATATATATATATATATAATGAGTGTTTCTGTATATTAAAAAAAAAGGAAAAAGAAAGGCAGTTATGCACAGATAAGATGTTTTTTAGTGTGTTTTATGGTGGAAAAATAGAAGCAAATCGACAGAATAAAAATATTGCGAAAAAACAAGCCACGTACCGGCTATAAATTAACACTTTTTTTTTCGGTAATTACTTAACACTTGTTTTCAGAGGCTTTTTGGATTTGTTTTTATTTAAAAAAAATTATTTCTTCGAAATATATATATATATATATATATACACTGTTGTTGCTGCTTTTATTTGTTACTTTTGTATCAAATGATTAATATTTTTTAGTTAAAATCCAAAAAGTAGATATCTTTTAGATGAAGTCAAAAAGTAAGATTAATAGTATTTATAAAAAGAAAAAGAAAAGAAAAGATGGTCATCAATTTTGAATTGTCAAAAGATTCTAAAAGTTTTAATTAATAAAAAATAAATATGTTTTTTAAATTTTATTTATAATAATAAAAAACAGAAAGTAATTACCCAGTTGCAGCCAAAAAAGCAAGAGGAATCGTCATCACCAACTCATTTATGCTCATGCTGCCAAAGAGGGCAATTTCCATTAGATATCATCATACAATTAGATTGCGTTTGTGAAATATATAAATCTGAACTACAAAATAAGAAATAAATGGGCCTATCTTGAAAGTGAAAAAGCTACTATGACTTTTAAAATAACAAACTGTGTTCACCATATTACAATTATAATTTAAAATAAACAATAGGCAGCGAGAGCTAATGGACCAGAAAAATGTACATTTTTGCTCATACCATATGGACAAAGCATCCACCTCGATCTCTGCATTATTTAGATTTCCAGTCACCAAGATAACTATTGTATAGTACCAGCACTCCAAGCTGTAGATTTAAAATGGAAAAAAGGACAATTAGTTATGAGATTAATAAATAAGAACAAATTACTTTCCCATCTTATACATAACCAATGATGAAATACCATGTGTAGCTAAAAGTCAAATTAGATGAATGGAGACATGTCCAACCAGTGATAGAATCTAAAAAAAAAAAATGTACCAGAGCATGACTCCAGAAGCAGCAGAGAGTTTGATAAACTCCCAGAGGCCTGAAAATGCTTCAATGGAGAAACCAGACCAAGTCAAAGGACACCCACCATAAACTGTGTAACAGAAAAGGCCAATCCCAATGACCCACCAAGAGAAATCCAAACTAATTACAGCACCAACCAGTCCAAGCTCAAGCTTATACATTAACAACCAACTCAGAACCACATTCACCACTAGCGCTGCTAGACAAACCCAAGCAATCACACTGTTCTTAACCTGGCTCTGCAAGAACCTCTGCAATGGAAACTGAAACGCAAAGCTGAAATGAAGCGGTATCAACCACATAGAGGCTAGCCCCGATAACTCTGCTAGATCCGAAGACTGTCCCAAAAGCTTTAGAATCCGAGACGCCAAGAGAAACAGAGGCAAAAGCAGAACGCAGCAAATAAACAGAACAATCCATGATCGCTGCAAGTATACACCAAGCATCTTGTACTTCTTCGCCCCAAAAGCTTGGCCACATAGAGTTTCCAAAGCGCTTGCCATTCCATACTTGCTCATCAAAGATTCGCATTTTATAACGTGTTAGAGAAAAATATAAGAAAAATGAAAAAACGGTAAAATTCAACTTAGTATGAAAGCGAATGACAACTCCACTCAAAATTAAATGCATATAAAAATCCAAAATGAACTAAAAAAAGGCAATTTTCGATCAATCAGGCTGTGAAAGTACCAAGAGACCGTAATCGAAGCCGACTATGACATTGAAAGCGATGGAGATTGCTGCGAGTTCAAGATCTCCGAGATGGCCAGCAAAGGCTTGAGTGATGATGATCATGGAATAGGAAGCTAAGAGGCTAAAGATTGTGGGACCCACTATTCGCCAGAGTTTCTTTGACTCTTTCCACACCCGCCATGAAAGAAGTTGGTGTTCCTCATCTTCTTCTAATGGGATTGTTGAAGCTATGTCTTCCAAGAGTGGGACATTTGCTTCCTCTGTTATATAGTTCATTGGCATTTGCTTTTGCTTAGCTAGCTTGGTATTTTCTCTCTTGTTTATTAGTAATTCTATGGATAAAAGATTAAAGGAATGAGGTAGCTACCTGAATGCAGAGCATATTTCAGTAAGAATGGTAGCTTGGTTTGGTTTCTCACCGGTAGAATATATGCTTTTCCAAATCATACTAAAACTGCATTGATTAAATATTTTATTCTAATCATTTTAATATTATGTGCTTCTTCAGGCTAGTGGTTTACACCTGTAGGTAGGAGTGACAATATATTTTAAAAACAACTAGCTAAAAATGCTATTAGTATCAGCAAAGTTAATGCAATTATAAATATGGTAATAATATTAACAAGTCTACATGCTTTAACTTGAAGTTGATATAAATAAATAATTAATTAAAAATAACTCTTTTATATATATGATATTTTTTTTTATCAAACCATTATATAGAATATATACTTAATTAAATATGAAATAATATAATAAAAGTAAAATATAAGTTAGATTATTGTAAAAAACTTAAAAGTAAATAAATAAATATATTATTTAATATATTCAAAAATAAATATAATATTTTATTAAATAGATTAAACACGTCTTACCACATATATTAAGTATATACAGGTTAGAGTTGAAAAATCCTTACACTATTAATAGCAATGAACACTATTAAAATCTTGAATCAGATTGGAGTTTGAGCATTGCTTAATTTTCGTGTAAGTTTAAATGGATTCAGGTAACTGTTGGTCCTGAAATATCAATGATCTATCTTTGTTGCTCTCCTGGTTTAAACATAGAATTACATCTCAAGCATTTCCTAGCTAAATGCTCTGATCAAAGCTCATTGGACTGCCAAGAAATATATTACAGTTATTGTACTTGTACCTAGGGATCTTCCTTGTTTATTATATATATGCTTTTTTCTTCGGTAAAATAAAATAAAATTAAAAAATCTATCAAACTCATTTCGGAAACTTTTTTGTATCAGACACTAAAAATCACGTATCTTAAATATATATCCACTTTGTAATGTCCTGCTGGTAGGCCTTGAGATTATTAAACATGCATAGCTTTTAGCAATACGAAAGAAATTACAAGTAAATAAATAATATTTAACTAATCATATATTGTTTATTTAATTTGTGTCTGCCCATTTCACCATATGCATACGTGCTTTGTTGGCCTGCAAAGGAATATAATTGGCTCAGTATACAAACACAAAACAACAAAGAAGTAGGAAACTTATAAAAATAAAAAATAAAAATAAAAATATTACATATATAAATAAATAGAGTTCCAAAATTAATTTGTACCTCTTTTTTCCAATCGCATCGAATGATAATGACGACCAATATCAAGGTCTGAATTGCTGTTCCACCAATCATTCCACCCCAAATTCCCTGAGAATTGCATGCCCAAATAAATTGCATACAAATATATACGCACAAGAAAAATATGCATGGTAAACACCTAACCCCATTTGTCCTATGTTGCTTTTTTTTTTTTTTTTTNGGGAGAAGGGAGGGGGGGGGGGGTCTTTGTGGAGCAATATCATCCATGTGACTCAGCCAATTTTGAATAATAATAATAATAAATAAATGCATACCATAACTCCTTTGTGGAAGTCCCAGCCCATGAAATAGCCAAGTGGCAAACCTATTAGATAGTAGCAACCCAAATTTATGTATGCAACGTAGGATTGCCATCCAGATCCCACAGCCACTCCTGTTAATGCATTTAAAAAATTACATAAAACTATGCATTTGGATTCACTATTCACATAATGGAAAAAATAATGGTAAACTTGATTAATATAAATATTACCAGAGAGAACAGTTTGAACACTATTGAGTAGAACTGAGATTGCTAAGAGAACAGAAAGTTTGTTTACTTGTTGGAGGATTGGTTTACTTGAAGAAAATATCAAAGCAATATCATTATGGAGTATTGTAATCAATAGTGCCAAGAAAAACCCAATTGCTGTAGATGTCAACACCGATACTTTTGTGGCAAATTTGGCTGCTCTTCCATTCCCTGCTCCTAGCTCATTTGCCACTCTCACTCTGTTTTTTCAACTTTTAAAACTTTTATCGACTTTACTTTTTTATTTTTATTTAAAAAATAAAAATCATGGTGGAAAAATAAAAATCCAAAAAAATTACCCGGTTGCAGCAAAAAATGCAAGTGAAATCATCATCCCCCATCCATTTATGCTCATGCTACCAAAGAGGTAAATCACAGCTCATTAGAATGTATTCAATAACAGAACTTTTGTGCATGGCTTATCTAGCTAGAAATCTTAACAACAAAAATATGTTGTTATATCCTCCTATCTTTAAAGTTAAAGCTAAGATCAATTTCATTAAAAAATGATATTTGTGTTCACCGGATGAAATTAAAAAGAGAAAAAAAGAAAAGAACAAGAAGAAGAAGAAGAAAGATAGCTACTCTTTTTTTTTTTTTTTTTTGGTGAATTAAAAAGAAAGAGCTTAATGGAGAAGAAAAAGGCAGAAAGATAGTTCATATACCATATAGACAAAGCATCCACGTCGGTCTCAGCATTTTTAAGATTTCCAGTCACCAATAAAACTAGTGTAGAATACCAGCTTTCCAAGCTGTAATTAATTTTCGAATGGAAAACACACAAAAACGTTAGAGCTTATGAATCTAAAAATTTACTTATTAATAAATGCTACGAAAATTCAGGACTTGAAGTGCAAAAAACAAAACAAATGTATCATCCTAAATAAAAGAAGAAGGAATCCAGATTCAAATTTATTCCCAATATATATATATATATATATATATATATATATTTCTAGTGTTCGATGTTATCTAGTTCTTTTTAGATAAGAAATTCACCCAACCAACTTTTAATGGGACATAACAAAAAAATTTAGATTTTTAACCAATATTGTTGAGATGTGTTTCGTCTATCTTATATTAAGAGATGCCAAATAAATTTCATACATATATATATATACAAATAAATTATTATGAATTGAAAGCATAATTAAAGTAGGCAGAATTAAATTAATGGTAGCTAAGTAGACGGTGAGCAGTGTACCAAAGCATGACCCCAGAAGCAGCAGAGAGTTTGATAAACTCCCAAAGGCCTAAAAATGCTTGGATTGAAAAACCAGACCAAGTCAAAGGACACCCACCACAGAGTGTGTAACCCAAAAGTCCAATCGCAATCACCCACCAACAGAAATTCAAACTAATTGCCGTACCAACCAGTCCAAGCTGAAGCCTATACACAAACAGCCAAGTGATCGTGACATGAACGGTCAGCGCTGCTAGTGATACCCAAGCAATCACACCGGTCTTCAGCTGGCTCTGCAGAAATCTCTGCAATGGGAACTGAATCGGAAAGCTCAAATGAAGCGGTATCAAACACTTGGACGCTACCCCTGCTGCCTCTGCCAGGTCCGATTGCTGCCCCAAAAGCTTTAGAATCGGAGACGCGAAGAAATAGATCGGCAAAAGCAAAATGCTGCACGCAGACAGAACAGTCCACGAACGCTGCAGGTATAAGCCCATTCTGTCGTACTTCTTCGCACCGAATGCTTGACCGCATAGTGTTTCCAATGCGCTTGCCATCCCCAACTTGACCATGTCCAAAATTTTAAGATTGTTAAAAATGTGCAAAAAAAAGTCCCACGTTGACTAAAAATAAAATCATACTTTTACTTTTGAAAAAAAACAGAGTATGTAGTATCGAGGCTGTGCATATAAGTACCATGAGACCAAAACTGAAGTTGACGACGACATTGAAAGCCAAGGATATCGCAGCGAGGTCAAGATCACCCAGGTGACCAGCGAAGGCTTGGGTGATGACGAGCGTCAAGTAGTTGGCTAGGAGGCTAAAGATTGTAGGACCTGCTATGTGCCAGAGTTTCTTTGATTCCTTCCAAACCTTATGTGAAAGAAGTTGGTGTTCCTCATTTTCGTCTCCATTTTCTTCTAATGGGATTATTGAAGCTATGCCTTCCAACAGTGGAACATTTGCTTGCTCTGTTGTACTTGGCATTGCTTAATTTGCTTTGGGTTTTTGCTTTGCCTACGAATTTCAAGTGCTATATAGAGAAGGGCTTAAAAGAGGGAGGTAGCATTCACCAAAAAAAAAAAAAGAGGGAGGTAGCTACATTATTGAGAGCATAATTGAGTAAGAATGGTAGATTGGTTTCTTGGTACTAATGTGCATGAGTGGAGTGGGCCATTTTCCTTGTACTCTCACTTCGTGGGAATTTTAAATCTCAGTCCAGCCTCATTAATTATTTATGAGAGAAGCAGGGCACCATGCGAATACACTGAATTTTTTATTTGTGACGGGACTAGACTAGAGTTTATCTAATTACAGGTTTGGTACATAATACAAATGTTTTTTTCTTATCCTTTTAGCCAATAAGGACTAATTAATCCTAGATCTGGCAACGTGGCGTGTTTTATTGTGTTTGTGTCGTGTGGTATTCGTGTTCGTGTCAAAATTTTCTCATCCAAACTCAACCCGTTAAGCTTTCGTGTTGAAATATGTAAACTCAAACCTGTTTATAAATTTATCGTGTAATCTGTTATTTAACCGTTAACAATTTAACTTTTTTCAAAATTATTTTAAAAAAAATAAAAATATATTTGATTTATAATCCATAGTCTATACTAAAAAATAATGAAGCAAAGATAAACATAAATATTTGTATCTTTTTATAAATCAAAAATAAAAACTAAAACAACATTCTTAATACATATTAAAAAATAACAAACCACACAAACGTAATACTTAAATCCTTCTACAAATGAATAATAAAAATTTAAAACAATATTGTTTAAAATAACAATAATACATAAACATATTCAATTTCAACCACATTTTTATTTTTTGCATAGATAATCCGATGCATATGACATTTTCAACCATAATGAGCACAACTTCAAAGGCAAAACACCTAAAAAATTGTTAAATTGTATATTATTATCCAAATAAATATAGAAAAATTAAATAATGCATACCACTTAAATTTCAATACATCTAATCATCAATAGAAAATGTGTTAGAGCATTGTCCTAATTTAGTTTGTTCAACACTCGATGTAATGACATATTCTGTGAGTTCTTCTAAATTAATGGCACCATTTAAAACTGAATATATAATAAAATTAGAATTATTCATGTTAAAAAAATAGTAATATATATATATATATATAAATGTAAATGTAAATTACTTCAATTTCCAAAAAGTCAATCTATTGTACATAATAAAATTTGTACTACATCTATCTTTATTAGTAAATTATTTTTTTATTAATAAATTACTAAAATGCCATTAAGGACTAATGAGTCTTTAATGGGTCTAATGGATTTTCGCGGATAAACCCGTTAAGACTTGTTAAAATAATGGATTCATAACGTGTTGACCTGTTATCAACCCGATCCGTTATCAACCTAACCCGTTTTAGATAAACTCAAACCCGTAAAAAACGTTCTTGTTCGTGTCATGTTAACGGATCGTGTTAAAATTTGTCAGATCTAATTAATCCTATAAAATAGTATAAATTTGGTACATAATTCGAATGATTTTGCTTATCCTTTTAGCCAATTAGGACTAATTAATCTTAATTACCAAAAGAAAAGAGGACTAATTAATCCTATTGGAAAGTATAAATTTAGATGTGACGATTTATTTCATTAGAAAACATTGACTCGTCATTGACTTTTGTGGACTGGCATTGGCCGGTCGAAAATTTACCAGAATGTCGCCAGAGTTTGGCTAAGTTAGGAATTATTATTATTATTATTTTTTTCAATTTTTTTAATTATAAGTTTCAAAAAAAATATTTTAAATTATATTACAAATTATTTTAAACACAAAATTTATATCACAATAATATTAGAGTAATCAAATTTATGTTCCAAAAACCAGGCGTATTTTCCAAAATTTGTTGTCGTTTTGGGTCTCTCCCACCACCATTTCCGATGTACAATGGTGCTCGTAATCTCACCCTGCCGATGAAGGTCTATGGGTCTTAGTCTACATTCTCGAAGCTGTGCTCGTGTGTTCTTCGTTTTTCCCTTTGCTATGTTCTACTACGAAGGGGACCAGGACAAGTAGGTAGTTTTTATTTTTATTTTTTATACGAATATTATTACAAAATAAATGTATGTATGTATGTATGTATGTATGTATGTATGTATAGCATGGAATGATTGTGCTGGTATTTGCGCATCATCATATTTAAACGATATTGTCATATTGCGGCCTCTTTAAAAAAAAATTGCAACTTCGGTTGGTTTCAGTATATTTTTATTTATTTTTTATTTAGTGCTATTGTACACTTTTTGCTTTATGGCTCTGTCTGTTTAAATTTTACTTTTTGTTGCCTCGTGTGATTATTTCTTCTTCCTTTTTCTGCATAAAAAAATTGCAATATATTAATCATCGTATTAACAATGCCTATTATCCTCAATGAAAATGTCGAGAGTTTGATCTTAAATTTACAATTCTGAAGGACTTTTGACGAGTTCGTTGCACGTCTAGTTTTCAAATTGTTGGTGAACTTTTATTGATGTAGTGGCATTTTGGATCCATCCAAGTTGAGGTTGTGTGTGTGAATGGTTTACAACCTTTTAAGATTAGTATACATTAATGTAGATCAGATCTATGATCTGATGGAAGACCTTTTTGGAGCACCTAACCTCTCACATGGAGCTATTGATTAATGCCATGACCCCGATTTTTATATAAAAAAAAATTTGTAATGTATAATTTTTGTCTATAATTTCGTTGGACCGCCTGTTGAATTATAAAAGAGTTCACTTAAGTTAGATTATATTTTTGAAGTTGTCTGTAATTTCATATTTCATACATGGTTTTGCAAAGTAATACTTTTTAAAAGTTTAATTATGTTCTGTTATCGTTGACTGATAATGGAAATATAAATTAAAATAGACTATAGTTACTAAATTTATTATTATTATTATTATTATTATTATTATTATTATTATTTTCACATTTGTTTGTTAGGTCTATTTATATATGCTGATTTTTTTTTTGGTTAAATATATGGTGATTTTTTATGCTTAATGTTTTCACTAAAAATGCCAAAGACGAATGTTAAGATGGTGACATTTTAAGTGAATAAATTTTGTTGTATATGAAAGCTTAAAGATTGCGTTTTGAAATTAAAGGTGTTTATTGGTTCAAAACTGATCTATTTTAGAAATAACAAATTCAATCTAAGTAGTAATCGTTTGTTTTTGTTTTTCTTTTTAATCCGATCTGATCCGATTCATATATCAAATCAAGTCGAATCCAATCTAATTAGTAATTGGATTAGATTGGTTTAGTTAAACGGTTTGGATTGTGCTTTTGTTTAATTTTTTAAAATTTTTTAAAATTTAATTTGAGTTTTTTTATTTTGAATCTTTGACATTTGAATTATTTTTTGTGCCAAAAACTTGTTGGGTTTAAACTTTGTTTAAAAAATTACGTTTTTTCAAAACTTAAAACATAAATAATTAAAAAATATATATATAAGAGTTACGCTTATTTAACAAATGATTGGAGAGAGAAAGAATTAGAGAATAGAGATAATGTACTAAACATTATCTAAAAAGTAATTTAGTGTATGTATATTCACAGTAAAATAGTGAATCTACCAATCTAAATAAATCATATAATAAAAAAAATATTTTTCTAAAAATTAAAAGGTAACCGGTTTGATTTGAATCGGTTGTATCAGTTTTTGACCTTAGCAACCGAATCTAACCGATTTAATGGTTGGTTTTAAATTTTCAAAACTGATTTAATCCAATAATACTAAAATAACTAATCCAAACAAATTGATTTTATCAATTCATCAGTTTTTCTACACATCTCTATTTGAAATATTGCAAAGCCAGCTGGAGATGGAGAAGAAGAGTGTTGCAATCATTTATGTTATTTTGGTCTAGATTGTTTGTAAATTAGTTACTTATATTTGTAGTAACTAATTTGTGTATTTAATTTGATTAAACCGAGGTATGTTTTGTTGTAATGTTCGTGCATGAATTTATAAATAGTTTGGAGAGTTAAATAAGCGTCATTAATGTTTTCAGCGAATGCCGAGAGTGGCATTAATTGTTTCAGCGAAATAACAAAAGAGTGGCATTATTTAGGCCACATGATCTGAATAAATTAGGTAAGATGGACGTACGTGTCTGCCGATGGACGTACATGGTCTGGATAAATTATGTAAGATGTGTTTAATTTTAATTTTAATTATTATATTTTTTTTTGTCATGTCCGAATATTAAAAAGAAAAAGAAAAAGGAAATCAGGTATTTAACTTATCTGTGTTTTATTTATATTTTATTTGAAACTGTCGACTAAGGCTTCGAACTCGTTGAGTTTGGGATGGAAACATGGTTTGTGATCGTCATGATCTCCCTCTGCATATGTTTGCGGTTGAAATCCAAACTCAGCAACATCGTCTTCCGTGTTCCCGCAACCTCTCTCCCTCCTGGACCAATCAAATTTCCCATCGTCGGCAACATCTTTTGGCTCCGCGCATCTTTCGTGGAGCTCCTGGAGCCCACCCTCCGAAACCTCCATGCCAAATACGGGCCCATCGTCGCCCTCCACATCGGCCCACGACCTGCCATCTTCATCCGCAATCGGTCCCTTGTCCACCAAGCTTTGGTCCAAAACGGCGCCGTCTTCGCTGATCGCCCGCCAGCCCTCTCTGGCCACCAGCACAACATCAGCTCCTCCTCCTACGGCTCCACGTGGCGCCTCCTCCGCCGCAACCTCAGCTCCGAAATCCTCCACCCTCAGCGCCTCAAGTCTTACTTTCGTTCCCGCAAGCGGGTGTTAGAAATCCTCATAACTTCCCTCCAATCAGAATCCATTAAGCCCGAGCCAAAGCCAGTCCTCGTGAAAGACCATTTACGGCATGCCGTGTTCAGCTCGTTGGCGTGGATGTGTTTTGGCGACAACCTCGAAGAGAAGCAGATCAAGGAAATCGAGGCCGTCCAGCGTCGGCTGCTCTGGGGCTTTGGTCGTTTCAACGTACTCAGCATTGCTCTGGGCTTTGGATTGACAAAGATTTTGTTCCGGAAGCGGTGGGAGGAGTTCTTGCATCTGCTCAAAGACCAAGAGAGGGTTTTGGTGCCGCTGATAAATGCGCGAAAGACGAAGAAGCCCCCGGATAACGAGGAGGAGGTGGTGAAATCCTACGTGGGCACTCTATTGGGTTTGGAGCAGCAGCGCCCGGAAAGTCAAATTGTCAGTTTGTGCTCCGAATTTCTCAACGCCGGAACGGACACCACGTCCACTGCCTTGGAATGGATCATGGCCAATTTAGTAAAATACCCACGCATTCAAGAAAGGCTGTTGGAGGAGATTAAAGGGGTCGTTGGCACCGATAATAATGGTGGAGATGATGAGGAAGAGGTAATAAAAGAGGAGGATTTGCAGAGGATGGCATACCTCAAAGCCGTGGTCTTGGAAGGTCTGAGGCGTCATCCACCAGGGCGCTTTTTGCTACCGCACGCAGTCACAGAGGACGTGGTTTTGGAAGGTCATTTGGTGCCCAAACATGCCACTGTCAACTCCATGGTGGCCGATATAGGATGCGACCCCAATGTGTGGGAACGTCCCATGGACTTCGAACCCGAAAGGTTCATGAGAGAGAGCAGTGGCGGTGGTGGTTTTGAGACGAGAGGTAGCAGGGAAATAATTACGATGATGCCCTTTGGGTTAGGGAGGAGGATCTGTCCTGGGTCTGCTTTGGCGATGCTTCTTTTACAGTATTTTGTGGCTAATTTGGTTTGGAAATTTGAGTGGACCGCCGCCGATGATGAGGAAGTGGACTTGTCAGAGAAACAAGAGTTCACCATGGTGATGAAGAATCCATTGAAGGCATGCATATCTGCAAGGCTCAACAGGTGACCTTGAGAGATCGTCTGTGTATATATATATATATAGATTGCCAGACGTCTCACCTTAATTATTTCTTAATTAAAAGCCAGTCAATTAACAATGTCTATGTGTCCCAAAGGAGATTGAGCATTTAATGTTTATAGGGAAGGCTTCTTCCCGTGAGGTTTGGTTGTAGTTTGTTTTGAGATTGTTCCTTTTGTAATAATAAAAAAAATAAATAAATAAAAACAATGTCTATGTGTATATCTGTTCTTAATGTCCTTGTTTGGTCACTGCGATATATTTTCTGCATGTTCTTTCATAGCGAGTTCTCATGAGTTTTGAACATTGCAAGATTATGACATTAAGCTACCAGATTTTATAGTTGCATTTGGACGAACCAGCCCACCTTGATTCCTCTGGAAACTTTCTAAAAGGTGAATATTCTCTCTTACCCATCTATGTTTTTTTCATAACAATCATCTTACTAAGTTTTGACGATTTTGGATCAAATATAAAATACAAAAAGAAAAAAAAATGGATATATTCTATATATATTCAAATAAATACATAAATACATATATAAATAAGTCAAAGCCACAATCGATCTCTAAGAGTTTATAAATTTGTCATTTTCAAATTATAAAAATCTAAAAATAAAATAAAAGTAAAGATAATGCGCGAATCTCAAATCTAACAAACGATTGTACTTAGAAATTAAGAACTAATTTCTAATGGGTTCTTTTATTGCCTTAACAATTAAAATAAATTTACAAACAAAATTCGAATGGAATAATGATGAAAAGACTAAACAAAATAAAAGTCTAAAAATTATGAAAACTTGAAAAATTTTAGAAACTTGAAAGCAAAGATGAAAATATCGGTATGATAGAAATATCGAAGGTCAACAATATGGAAATATTTTGGAAATATCAATAAAATATATGGAAATTACAAATTCTGCCTCCAATCATTGGAAGCAACCTGGAAGGTTTTGTTATTGGGGAAATCAAAACAGCACCCGAATTTATTACTGAGCAAATTGCATGAGATTCAACAAACCCAAAGGTCAGCATTAACCTAGATTTCTTGCTGTGGTGTCGCTTAGATCAAGCTCTCCTAGGTTGGGTTTGCTCAACCATCTTGCTTGAGGTACAAACTCTCCTCACCAAAACTGATACATGTTTTGATATGTGGAACTCCCTTAGCAGACTCTTTGGCAATCAGTCTAGAGCCAAACTCATGTAGTTAAAATTGCAACTTCAATCCACCAAGAAGGAAGGACACACAGTCATTGCGTATACCCCGATGCTGAAAGGAACCGCAGATAAACTATTCATGGCAAGTTGTCCGGTAAGCAAAGAAGATTTCATTATGCGCCTACTGCAAGGGTTACCATTATAATATGATGCTATTATAACGAATGTTAATTCTCAGATGTTATCACTATTGTTAAGACAATAGATACAGCACCAGTATCGCATCCTTCTCCTCATTTTTCAAACATGAATCCTAGGAGATATGTCAATGATCGATTATCAATCTAATAGAGGAGGCATGCATCAATCCTACAAAGGATCGCAGTTTCAAGCTCACAGAGGTAGACCACAGTGTGGACATTGTAGAGGTAAAGGCAGGAACTCAAGGCCCTACTATCAGCTGTGTTCACGTCTAGGCCACACTGTGATGGAATGTTATCGCATGCATAATCATGAGTTTGTCACAACATCTTACTATTCCTCTCCTGACCTGGCAAGTCCCATACATACTTTTTCTGTGCGATATAAAAACCAAAGGAATGCCAAGTTGCTTTAATACCCAGAAAGAATGATATATGCACTTAGTTACTTTGTGGAGTGATTACTTTTATTTTTACTCAGTAAAAATAAAAACATATTTAAGGGCCCTGTTGAAAATGATACATAAATAAGTTGGTTTCTGTTTTGTATTCATGATAAAACGATATCGTTTTGGTTAAAAGGCTAAACACTGCATTTTGACTTAGTCTATATATTTGAAATATACCTTCGGCAGAAAGGGTGAGATAAACTAGATTTGGGGCTTTTCTCTCTAGCATCTACGATTAGGGCTCTCTCTCTATTTCTCTCTGTAAATTCCTTTCTTCCTTCTCTTCGCTTAGAGTTCTAAGAAGTATTTCTTCATGAAAGATTTGTGAGTAAGGTAATCGGGTGTAAAAGGACTCAGGGGTTTCTTTTGATTGAGAGTTAGATTATGGTATAGGCTTGTAATCTTACATATACAAATAATGAAATAGCAGGGGCTCCATTAGTGGAGCTAATAGAGGACGTAGGCAATTCTTGCCGAACCTCTATAATTTCTGTGTTCTTATTCTATTTCTTTTACATACTATCTGTGTATATGTGAAGCCGAGTTTACAACAGTAGTATCAGAGCTCGGGTTCTTTCTTTGAGAATTTGAATCGGCAAGGTTTTCTTGGTTTCTCTCTCAAGAATTCTTGAGTCTTGTTTTTCTAGTGATTGTTCTTCGAGTTCCTGTTGTCAAAATTCTTTGACAGAGGCATTTCTCAACCATGGGTACAAAAGTTGAACTGGAGATGTTCAACGGAAAAGGTGATTTCCTTCTGTGGAGACAGAAGATGAAGCCATACTCGTTCAACAGAAGGTTGCAAAGGCCCTAGATGAGTCATATCCTGCAGCCCTAACCGATGAGCAAAAAAAGGACATGGACGAGATTGCATATAGTACAATTATACTTCATCCGGCAGACAATGTCCTCAATAAGGTAAATGATTCTAAATCTGCTTCTTCAATTTGGGTTAAATTAGAACAATTGTATTTGGTTAAGTCTCTCCCAAATAAAATATATCTTCATGAAAAATTCTTTGGTTTTAAAATGAATTCTGAAAAAGATCTTGATGAGAATCTAGATGAATTTAATCGGTTAGGACTGGATCTTGCTAATTGTAATGAAAAGTTTACTGATGAACACCATGCTGTTATTCTGTTAAATTCCTTGACTGAGCCTTATAAAGATGTGAAAAATGTTATTAAATATGGTAGGGAAACTTTGACTACTGAAATTGTTGTTAATTCGTTAAGGTCAAAGGATCTTGAAGTCAAAATTGAGAGGAAAGATTCTATTAGTAGTGAAAGTCTTACTGTTAAAGGGAGGAATTTGAACAGAAATACTAATAACTCTTATTCTAGGAGTAAGAGTTGGGGTAAGTTCAGGTCCAAGTCTAAAACCAGGGATAGAAAGTGTTTCTACTGTCAAAAGGAGGGACATTTAATCAAAGACTGTTTTAAAAGAAAAAGGGAAGAATTTTAATGAGCATAGTGATGGAGATGCTGTTGTAGCATCTAATGAGTCTTTTATAGGAGATGTCTTGGCTGTGTCCACTCAATCCTATGATCAAGAATAGATTCTAGATTCTGGGTGCACCTACCATATAAGTCCTATTAGAGATTGGTTTAGCAATTTTCAAGAGTGTAATGCTGGTCAGGTTTTGATGGGTAATAACATGCCTTGTGACATAGTTGGGATAGGAGAAGTCTCCATTAAGATGTCAGATGGTATAGTTAGAACCTTAAGGAATGTTAGGTACATTCCTGATCTTCAGAGAAATCTGATTTCTGCAGGAGTCTTAGATGAGGTTGGTTACACTTGCAAAACTAAGAATGGAAAAATGAAAATCTCTAAGGGGTCTATGGTAGTGATGAAAGGCATTAAAAGAGGTGGTTTCTATGTCTTACAGGGTCAAACAGTTACTGGAAACTTAGCTGCTACTGTTTCTACTGATAAAACCAGATTATGGCACAATAGGCTTGGCCATATTAGTCAGACAGGTCTTCAATTTCTTAATAAACAGGGTCTGTTCAAGGAAGATAGTATTAGCAATGTGGATTTCTGTGAGTATTGCATCTTAGGAAAGCAACATAGGTTGAGTTTTAAAACTGGCACACACAAATCATAACTCTATTATAGACTATGCACATGCATATTTATGGGGTCCTTCACAAACACCAACACAGGGAGGTAACATATATTTTCTTTCCATAATTGATGACTACTCTACAAAGGTTTGGGTCTACTTGCTAAAACATAAGAGTGAAGCTTTTAGCAAGTTTAAAAACTGGTTTGCTCTTGTGGAAAATCAAATTGGCAAGAAACTGAAAGTTCTTAGAACTGATAATGGTTTAGAGTTCTGTAATGTAGAATTTGAAAGTTTTTGCTCAAATTAGGGTATTCAATGGCATAGAATTGTGAGATACACCCCTCAACAAAATGGTGTTGTTGAGAGGATGAATATAACTCTTTTAGACAAGATTAGATGTATGTTGTCTAGTTCTGGCCTACCTAAGTCTTTCTGGGGAGAGGCTGTTGTTACTGTTGCCTACTTAGTTAATAGGTGTCCTTCAACAACCATAGACTGTAATACACCTGAGTTCATGTGGAATGGCTACAAACCTGAAATATCTAATCTGAGAGTGTTTGGCTGCTAAGCTTATGCTCATCAAAAGGAGGGAAAACTAGAACCAAGAGCTGTTAAGTGTATTTTTCTTGGTTATCCAGAAGGAATAAAAGGATATAGGTTGTGGTTGTATGAATCTAAAGGTTTTAAAGTAGTTACTAGTAGGGATGTTGTTTTCAATGAATCTGTTATACCATATTTAAAGACTAACAATGCAGAAAGTGAAGCTCAGTCTGAAAATAGTACTCAGAATAAGATGGAGCTTCAACCTTTTACTAGTGACATTCAAGAACCACAACCTGTAGCAAAATCTGTTGATGAAACAATTGCTGAAGCAGAACCAGAAGCAGAAAATGGAGCTGTCCCTGTTCAACCAGATCAGTCAATACAAGATTATCAACTAACAAGAGACAAATCCAAAAGGCAGGTAAAATCAACATTGAGGTATGGATATGTTGACCTTATCTCTTTTGCTTTAGTTTCTTATCAAGAATTAGTTGATAGTGAGCCTAAAAATTATTTAGAAGCTATGAACAGTGTGTATGCTAAACAGTGGCATGAGGCAATGAAAGATGAAATAAATTGCCTTCATAAAAATCAAACCTGGATGTTAGTTCCTAAATTAAAAAATCAAAATATTGTTGACTGTAAATGGATTTTTAAAGTCAAAGAAGGGCTAACTAATAAAAATCATGTTAGATTTAAAGACTTGTTGCCAAGGGCTTTACTCAAAGAGAAGGAGTAGATTATATTGAAATATTTTCACCTGTAGTAAAATATACTACTATTAGAGTAATTCTAGCTTTGGTTGCTCATTTCAATTGGGAATTGGAACAATTGGATCTTATAACTACTTTTTTACATGGTAGTTTAGATGAAAAAATTTATATGAGTCAACCTGATGGTTTTACTGTTAAAGGTAAACAAGAATTGGTTTGTTTATTGAAAATATCCCTTTATGGTTTAAAACAAGCTCCACAGCAGTGGTATAAAAGGTTTGATCAGTATGTTGCCAAAATTGGTTTTAAAAGGAGTAAATATGATATGTGTTTGTATTACAAAGGTTCTTCTAGAGGTAGTACTATATATTTATTGCTTTATGTTGATGATATGTTATTGGCTGGTCAAAATATGGAAGAAATTCAGAAAATAAAGAGGAGTCTTAAATCTATATCTGACATGAAGGACTTAGGTCCTGCTAAGAGAATTTTAGGCATAGATATTATAAGAGACAAAAACAAAAGAACTTTGTTTCTTAATCGGAAGAATTATTATGATACAATTTTAACTAAATCCTCTATGCATGATGTTGCACCTGTTAGTGTTCCTCTAGGAAATCATTTTAATCTATCTATTAGTCAATGTCCTTCTAATGAACAAGAAAAGGAAGATATGCAGTGTTCCTTATTCTAGTGCAGTGGGGTCAGTCATGTACATAATGATATGTACAAGACCTGATGTGGCACATGCTATAAGTGTTTTGAGCAGGTATATGGCCAATCCTGGCAGAGAACACTGGGAAGCTTTGAAATGGCTTCTCAGATATCTTAAAGGCACTGCTGAAACTGGTTTAATGTTTAAACATTCTGATGAAGGGGTAACCCTAAAAGGATATGTAGATGCTGATTTTGCATGTGATAAGGACAAGAGAAGGTCAACTACTTCTTATGTATTCACTTTGTGTGGGAGCTGTGTTAGTTGGAAATCACAGCTACAACCAATTGTAGCTTTATCAACAATAGAAGCAGAGTATATAGCTACAATTGAAGCAGTAAAAGAAGCACTGTGGCTGAAAGGTTTGTTAACTGAACTAAAATTGTTACATCACAAGGTAACTATTTTTTCTGATAATCAGAGTTCAATATTTTTATGTAAGAATCCCATATTTCATGAAAGAACTAAACATATAGATGTTAAGTTTCATTTTGTAAGAGATGTAGTCGAGCTTGGAATTGTTCAAATTGAGAAGATTCCTACTGATTACAATCCTTCAGACATGGGCACAAAAGTGGTTCCTCTGATCAAGTTACAAACCTGCAAGCATTTGCTCATAATTGAACCGGGTCGACAATAGGGGTCTAGTGGCTGAGAAGCTGATGTGCAGTTCCTGCTATTTTAGTTTGTTAATTATTTATGTATCAAGGTAGAGATTGTTGAAAATGATACATAAATAAGTTGGTTTCTGTTTTGTTTTAATGATAAAACGATGTAGTTTTGGTTAAAAGGCTAAACACTGCGTTTTGACTTGGTCTATATATTTGTAATATACCTTCGGTAGAAAGGGTGAGATAAAAAACAAGATTTGGGGCTTTTCTCTCTAGCATATGTGATTAGGGCTCTCTCTCTATTTCTCTCTGTAAATTCCTTTCTTCCTTCTTTTGGCTTAGAGTTCTAAGAAGTTTTTTTTCATGAAAGATTTGTGAGTAAGGTAATCGGGTGTAAAAGGACTCCGGGGTTTCTTTTGATTGAGAGTTAGATTATAGTATAGGCTTGTAATCTTACATATACAGATAATGAAATAGCAAGGACTCCATCAGTGGAGCTAACAGAGGACGTAAGCAATTCTTGCCGAACCTCTATAATTTATGTGTTCTTATTCTGTTTCTTTAACTTGCTATATGTGTAAATGTGAAGCCGAGTTTACAACAGGCCCAAAAAGAATTTTAAAGATATTTGATCCAAAATTTATATGTAAAGATTTAAAGGAACATGAATGTCGGAGATAAAATTTAAAAGAGAGTGTTTCATATTGATAAAAAAATTGTATTTCAAAAATAATTATCAATGATAAATTGTAAAAAGTAGCATTGAAATATATATTTTATGTTGTATATGATGAAATTTGATGGATTCCATTCTTTATTGTGCTTCTGTTCCATCACCCCCCAAACTTCCCCTTCGGTTCCACCACTAATCTTTTCTAACCGATCTCAATGAAACAAAACGCAACAACGCAAATCAAAACATTTGGAGAAAGCCAACTTGAAGTCTCACTGCAGATCCACTATATCAGATAGATCCAGCAAATAAATTATAAATTTTTAAAAAATAAAATAAAAAATTGGTTCAATTTTTGTTGTTTTGTAGGATTTTACTCAACAGAGAAGAGAAAGATGGAGTTTTTAGATATGACACAAAGCAGAGAGGCAAAACTATAAATAAGTGGACATAACTAGTCACATGGATTAATGATTCATATGCTACGTAGGAGAGATAAATATTTGTTTTTTTTTCTTATCAAAAGAGATAAATATTTGATGGACGGATGATTAGCGTCATAGGAGATACATGTAATTTTTCAAACCTTAAAAATCAACTTTAATTTACATAAACTTATGGGAAAGTAGATGTAATTTTTTTTTTGGCTGAAAAAAAGAAAATTGGATACCGAAGTTATATGTCTAAAAATTATCTAGTAAATAAGTTAAATTTAAACATCTTTTCAATTCAGTAAAAATCTACAAAGATAAAAAGTAAATGTATTTGTCATTTTTAGTAAACTTTTTGATTATTTTATAAACATATTCTACTCTCAAAGTATCACTATGTTTTTATTCATAAAAAAAATATATATATATTACTATGTTTTACATAAACAGTTTTGCTATTTAACATTACTAGTAATCATCGTTGGTGTGAGTGTAGTTTATAGCAAATGCAAATAGAAATATTTAATCTTATTTTATTTTTTAATAGTACAATTCTAATAAAAAAATAAACATTTAATGATAGTTATTTAATTTGTCATATAAAATGATCTTTATTGGTGTGACCGTAGCTTATAGCAAATATAGAAATACTTTATTCAATTTTATTTTTTAATAATAAATTTTAATAAAATAATTAAAATTTTAAATTGTACCCATTCAAATTGTGATATGATATGTAAGTCCACTGGTGCCTCTACGATCTCAAGGGTAAGGCGAGTGAGACATGCAGCCCCACAGTGAGAGAAAGGCCCCCCAAATAAGTTTCTAACGCGTGTATTGTTTTTTCTAAATTCTTTTTTTGTATTTAATGAAATATAATAAATTCCTTCGGAAACATGGTTTTAGAGGTTTATTAACTTGTTTACATTGAAATCAATCTAGCATTTATATCCATGCATATCTTTGATCATTAATTAATTTGTTTTTGGTAAATAGGTAAGATGTGTATTCAATCAAAATTTTAGAATATTTTTATAAAATTAAAAAAAATTAGATATATTTAATATAGACTTTTAAAATTTTTATAAATTCATGAGGTATTTAATGTGAACTTTTAAAAAGTTTATAAAAGTCACGGGGTATTCAATTAAGACTTTTTAAAAATTTATAAAGTCACGAAGTATTCAATTTGTCAATAATTTTTAAAGATTTATATAAATGAAAGACTTTTGTAGACTTTTTAGTCAAAAATGAGAAAAATATGTTTATAAAAAGTCTTTCATTCTCCCCTAAAATTTTTGTAAACTTTTAAAAACTTTTTAAATGATTCCAATTATTTTACATTATTTTGGAATTCTTTTTTTTTCATTTTTTTTTTTATAAAAATGCAACTTTTGATTTATTTTTAATATATAAATATAACAAAGTGGAATAAAACTGTAATTTTCTTTAAAAAAAGGCTTAAATGACTATTTTTCTTTATTTTTTCTTATGTTCATTTACTTTTGCTAAATATAAAAAGTATAATATCTAATATATTTTTAAATACTAAAAAATAAAAATAATATTGAATTTCGGTAAATAATTTTTGAAATAATTTTTTTTATTGAGGTAATTTATATTTTTATTCTTTTAAAAAAAATTATTGATGTAAAAAATATAATTATACAGCTATAAATATAATTATACAGCTATAAAGTCTCTATTATATTTCAAAATTAATAAAAGTATACTAAAACATTTTCTTAAAATGAAAATCGTTAAAACTATATAAAAATCTTTCATAACTATGTAAAATAATATAAAAGTTTATAAAAGTTATTCAAAATTTATAAGTCATTAAAAAAAATTATAAAATTCATTCAAAGCCTATGAGAGTCATTTAAAAAAAAAGTTTATAAAAGTCATTCAAAATCAAGCATACTTTTATAAATTCTAAAAAATTCTGTAAAAATCTATTAAAATCTACAAAAGTCTGTAATTTAAAAATAGTTTTTCAAAGTCTTAATTGAATATACCGCACTAAGTATGCATGTATATAATCTGTAGCCAACATAAATGGGTAATAAGCTTCAGGATAATGATTAAATTATTGCAATTAAAAAGAGAGATATGAAATACTTATAAATCTTGAGTAGTAAAAATAAAAAAAAATTATAAAAGTCATTAAAACAAAGTTTATAAAAGTCACTAAACATTTATGAAAGTCATTAAAAAAAGTTTATAAAAGTCATCTATATTTTTATAAAGTCTAAAAAAGTATGTCAAAGTTTATAAAAGTCTATAATTAAAAAAAATCTATAAGTTTTTTTTAAAAGTCTTAATTAAATACACTCTGACATTATTATTCTTTCACATTCAATATACATTAGACACTCCTTCATTGATTTGTTCTTTCTATATGTGATTAATATAATTATTTCTTGAAAAAAAAAAAGTATTCTAAAATTCTCTAGTAATTTTTCTAATTAAAAAAAATTACATATAAATTAGATTTTTTTCAACAATTATTATTTAGGGCCTTTTCAATCGCCCCAAACAGGTTGAGCCGGCCTTCGACTGGTCCACCATCTAACAGGGGTGACATATAATTCAAATCTTCGAAGGGAGGGGAAAAAATAGAATCAAAATCAAAATCAAATATGTGCCCAAAGTGGGTCGATCAATTCAAAATTGGGCAGCAAGACCTACGGACTGATTCATCAGCTCCATATTAGTCTGTATAGATTAATGTTTTTACTTTTTGTTGTCCCACTTCACCAAGTGCATACTTGCTTTCTCTGCCTGTAAGAAACACAAACATAAATCGTCTCTGCAGTGTATAAAAAAAAATATATATATATAACAAAATAACAAAAAGAAATTAAGACAATTAATTTCGTAATTTTTAAGAAATAGTCCCTATAAAAAACATAAAAAAAATCCCTACCTCTTTTTCCCAGTCACATTGAATAGTAATGACGACCAAAATCAAGGTTTGAATCGCTATCCCAGCAATCATGCCAGCCCAAATTCCCTAATTGTGTTTTATTTTTTTTATATCACATATTAGTTCGTATTATATATGATCAAATATAAAATATGCAAAAAAAAGTTACCATAACTCCTTTGTGGAAAATCCATCCCATGAAAATTCCAAGAGGAACTCCAATCAAATAATAGCAACCCAAGTTTACATATGCAACATATGATTGCCAACCACATCCCACAGCCACTCCTGTCTCAAAATTAGATTAAAACTAATCAAGCTTTTAGATTTCATGGAATGGAATATGGTACTAATTAATATGGAATCACTGGAAAAGCATTTGAAAAAAAAAAAATTACCAGAGAGAATAGGTTGAACACTATTGAGCAGAATTGTGAAGGCTAAGAGGATGTAGAGTTTGTTTACTTGTTGCAGTACAGGTTTACTTGAAGAAAATATAAAAGCAATTTCATTGTGGAATATCATAATCAAAAGCCAAAAGAAAACACCAAGAATAATGGATGTCACCACTGATACTTTGGTGGCAAATTTGGCTCCTTTTCCATTCCCTGCTCCAAGCTCATTTGCCACCCTCACTCTGCAAGTATTCAAAGCATATTGGTTAAATTCATTTTTACATAAAAACAAATAAATAAATAAATAAAAGATCGTTGATTATTTGCTATACCCTTTACTTAAAAAAAAATTAAAATTAAAAATTTATAACCCGAGTAAATTCACACATTAGATGACGAAAATATATTTGTACTTTGCTTAAAAAAAAGTCGAAAGTTATAGAAGGTATTTCTAAACGCTTGAAAATCACTCACAACCTCTTCCATACTTTAAAAGAAAAAAAGAAATCACAAAATATAATAAAATCACAAAATATAGTAAAATCAAAAGAAAAAAAATCCAAAAGCTCAAAATTTTCAACATACTTTGAAATATTACTTTTTTTAATGTTAATTCCAATACTATAAAAGCAACTCAATCATACAAAAAGGGGAAGAACAAAAAAAAAATGTTATACCTTTATAAGATATATCTTCATCCTATAACTAGAAAACTGATAAATAATGACAAAATAAAACCGAAATCAATTTCAGGATATACTTTCTTTTTTTTTTTACTGAAGAGTTAAAAAAGTTTTATTATATACATACATCAAGGGTTATATAAGATTAGTGACAAAATAATTATTGAAAGAAGTTAAATCGGTTATAAGTACCTAGAGGAAGTTGTCCCTGTGACTTCAGACCTCGTGTATTGGTATAACAATGCCACGTACTCTATTTTTGTCCTAGCTTGATGAACATTTCTTAGTATAGGTTACGGAGAGAAAGAAATTTTTTTATCATGCAACCTTCTCATAGATCTACAGAGAGTTTTAATCATTTTCCAACAGCTATGAACAGTTTTCCTTCTGCCTCTTCTGATGACTCTTTGCGAACATCATCTTCTACTTTCTCTATCCCTTCTCAGAATCTCACCCCTCATTCCCGTACTATCACTAATCTGATGGAATATACTTATATTCCAGAAGAATCCCCGATCGACCCCACTATTCAACCTCTCATCAGTCCCTATGCCATCTTCAAAAGACATAAAAGATCCATCCGACAGCTTATCTCCCCCCGTCGTGTTTATACTAAAGAGCTTATCCAGACCACCAGTCTAGACCACTGTCTTGTTCCTGCTACTCCTGAAGAGCAGTTTATCACCCTTGAGATCCCTCAGGATTATATAAATCAGTGGCGTGACCAGGGATATTCTCACCTCCATTTCGGAGCCATCCGTGTCATCCTTAGCTTCCATGGTCGTCTGAACATTCCTGCTACTGCCAGGATGTCTCTTCTTAACAGAACGTTCATGCTGTATGAACATGCTGTTATTGGTACCATCACCACCACCCTCAATAGTGGAAGCGTGATGCTCACTTTTTACCCCAACTTCAACATGCCTCTAAGAGATCCGAACCTCACTTCGGCTCTTCAGATCCAGATCCAGATGCAGGGTGCCCCTAAGATCGGTTCTGCCTATGCTGGCACAATCCATCACCAACTCATCTACAGACTTCAAGATCATGCTATTAACCTTTGTCTTCCGGTTCAAGATAAAGGTCCGGCCTTCATCTCTGTTGCAGCAGATCAACCCCACATTCCTTCTATCGTCCAGTTTCCTCCTTCTCTCTGTCGAAAGGAATTAATGGACAGAATGCCTTCTACATGGCTGACCAATTATGAAAAGCTGCAGAAGAAGGCTCATGAAGCCCCAATCACCCTTCAGGCCCCTGCCTCCTTTTACCAAAGGCTACCTGATGGAACCATCCAGACAACCTACAAGATTCCCGAGGTGCCTCTTCCTCTGACGGCCTTCCCTTTGCTTGGCCATTTTCCCTGTGGCCTCAGAAAAGAAGATCCCGGTGTCCCAGTTCTACCCAAATGGCAAAAAGATATATGTTGATAAGATCAACGGCCACTTTATATGGGATACTGCCCCAGAAAAATGTGACCCAAACTGTGACTGTCACAGTGACCATTCTGATGATGATGATGGTATCTGCATGCCCAGGGATTCTTATATCCCTGAAAGAAGGAAGTCGGTGACTAGGTGCAAACCTGTCTCTCATCATAAAAGACACCATCCTGATGATCCAGACTCCCCCTGGATTACTCCTTTGATGAAATCTCCTCCTCCCCCGAGGACGCCCATCCATGAACTTCTCCGACGAAGCTGTAAGTTCATCCCCGCTCATATACCCACAGGGCAGCATGTTCCCTGTATGATGCTTGGATCCCAAACTTCCCAGAGCTCTTATGACACAGACTTTCCGGCCTTTCCCAAGGCCCCTGCTCCTACTCGGCCTTTTGTCCTTCAAAAAAAAGGTTACCCCCTCAGGAGAGATAGCTCCTCTCACTACTGGCGAATAAGTCCTTAACTGGCAGTCTGCTGCCATTCAGAGCAACACCAGTACTCTCCAAAGAATAGATGGCAAGCTTGATCAGATTGTGGGGCATTTTCACTATCTTGATGAGAAAGTTGGTTCCTTATCTGAAGATCTTCAGACTTTCTACTTAAAGCTTCTCGGCAAAATAGACTTCCTCCATACTGAGCTTCAGCGGCTCATCCGACAGGGCTCTTTTGGCCACGAATATCTTGAAAAAGAAGCTAAACTTCTGCAGATGCAGAAGCAGCTTCAGCAAATTACTGATGATGTAAAACACAGGGATCCCCTGGCCTCATCCTCAAATGTCCAGCAGTCTAGCTTTGCGACTCTGGCTCCTTCTTTAGCCCCTACAATGACTTATGAGCTCTTGAGAAGGTTTCCCCACGACCTCTCTTCCTCCCCTCCTCCTCAGAGGTTGACACCGAGACCTAGGATGCAGCCTGCACCTGGACCAAGGATGCCATCTCCCTCTCTGTCATATCCCCATGGTGATACATTTGGCCAGCATCCTCCCTAGCAGATGGCCATTAGCCATCAGATCCCTCTTCCTGAAGATTCTTCACAAACATCTGCCACCACAGATTATGGTGGAGAAAGCTCTGACAGTGATCTTGTTGAGATCACTAATCTTCTCATGGCAGACTCTCCTCCTTCAGGCACTACCAGGCAAGAATCTCGTTGTGATCCAACTGTTGAGATCCTTTCAGATGAAGATATTGGGGAAACTAACACCCCTCTTGGCCCCTTGCCGACTGATGAATTCCCTAAACCTAACACCGGCCCTTGGTTTAGCCTTGATGATGTTCCCCCTCATCAATGGGATAATAAGTTCAAAGAATTTGCTGCCTGGATTGATAATCAGGCTGTGCGCCTGGAGGCGAATCCTAGGATTGTCCTTGTTGATTTCTTATCCAGAACCGTTGGGTTTCTTAGAGACTGGTGGCAATCTCTGGGAGAATACAGACAGCTCCAGTTTTTAAACTTCCCTCTCAATCAGGCTCTTGCAGAACTTCGTCTTCAGTTTTTAGGGAAGTCTCAGCCTCAGGAGCAGCAGAACAGAAAAGATTACTTCGCCATGAAATGCTGTTCTTTGAAAATAAAAGATTTAGATATTCATTACCAAAGAATGTCTAAACTCTTTTATGCTCTCAATGGTTTCGACAGCATTGAGCTTAAGCAAGTCTATATTACTTCCCTACCTGATGATATTCAGCCTGAATTAGAAAGGGAAGTTGCCTCTGACCAAAAAGGTCTTATTCACCTCACTCTCGGAGAGATCCACCAAAAGGCTCTTATTGCCTTGGAAAAAATATGCGAACAACATTCTTACTGGTCGAAATTCATGAGCAGAGGTTCTAAGTTTGAAAAGTTATGCCAGAAACCTTATCTTCAAATCAAATGCAAAGATAACAAGTGTTCCTGCTCTACAAAAAAGAGCCGTCATTTTCAGAAATACTCTTTCGCTCCCCAGAAAAGGAAATTCAGATCCTCTTTCAAAAAGAAGGTTCGTTTTTTCAAACGAAAACCTCCAGGAGACAGGGACAGCAAATCAGATCGTTGTTTTATCTGCGGAAAGAGGGGCCACTTTGCCAAGCAATGCCCAAATAAACCACAGAAATCTGCTAGACTCGTCCAGACTCTCCAAATGGAACTGGCTTCTAGACATGATAATGACGCAGAGCTTGAATCTCTCTTCGCAGAGCAATCTTAGGATGATGAAGACACTATTTTTGCTCTCAATGAGTCTTCCTCAAACAGCTCCGGTGACGATCATAGTCCTCTATATTGCCTGAATCAAGTCTATCAGAGCAGACAGTCTTCTCCACCAATTCCCAATGTTGAGATAGATTTGTTACTTTCCAAATACGATGTCCCTATTAAGCTTATTGCTTACATGGACACTGGTGCTCACAAGACTATGATGAACCCCTCTGTCCTTCCAAAAGACCAATGGGTTCCTCATAAGGAATATTTCAAAGCAGTCGACGACAAGGTCTTCTCAGTCAAATTAATCTCAAAAAGGAAAATAGGAATCAAGTTTTTTCCTAACTGTGTCATCTGGACTCATGTGTTGGGAACAAAGTTCCCTGACAAAGACCTTCTGATAGGAATGGATACCTACTTCCAAGCTCAGCACCTTCGTATCCTTCCCCTTGGAATTAGGTATAAGAATCAATTCAAACCTTATACTAATATTCCTAAATTGTTTACTCTACAACAGGCTTCCCAGCAGTATTCTGATTTTCAGAAAAGCCTCCTTCGCCTGTGTGCAAATTCTCATGAAGATTTTGAAAAACGACATCCCTCTCCTCTTTGGAGAAATCAGGCTTTCTTTGTCCAACTGCCTTTCAAGAAAAATGAGGACATAAATCCTACCAAGGCTTCTCATCCAGGGATGACCCCCTCGGACTTAAGGTTGGCCCGTGAAGAATGTGCCCAGCTCTTAGCCCAGGGTCTCATTGAACCCACTATCTCTGATTGGGCCTGCCAGGCCTTTTATGTTGAGAAAAGGTCCGAGGTTATCCGAAAAAAGAAAAGACTTGTCATAGATTACAAACCTCTAAATCTCTTTCTAAAAGATGACAAGTTTCCTCTCCCAAAGATCCAACCATTGTTTGCCCAGCTTCATGAAGCAAAAATCTTTTCTAAATTCGACCTCAAAGCTGGATTTTGGCAAATTGGGATTGATCCCGTTGATAGGCCCAAAACAGCCTTTTGCATTCCTAATGCCCAATACCAATGGACTGTTCTCCCATTTGGGCTAAAGGTTGCCCCATCTCTGTTCCAAAAAACAATGTTAAAATTTTTTGAGCCTATCCTGAATAACACTCTCGTCTAGATAAACGACATCCTTATGTTCTCCAATACCCATGAAGAACATCATGCTCTGCTGACTCAGTTTTTAGATATATCTCAGCACCATGGCATCATGCTTTCTGAGCAAAAGAGCTTTCTAGCTCAACCTTCCATTGATTTCCTTGGGTTGCATATCCGTGACGGAATTTATCAACCAGGCGATCATCTCACGCAGGAGCTAGTTAAATTCCCAAATGAAAATCTTACCCAGAAGCAGATTCAACAATTTTTGGGAATCATCAATTACGTTAGGGATTTTATCCCCAAGGTTGCTCATCACACGAGTAAGCTCTCTGCTCTGCTAAAGAAAGATCCTCCTCCCTGGAGTCCTACCCAAACTCAGGCCGTACAGGCCTTTAAGGAGATAGCCGCTCATCCTCCTCCTTTGAAGATCCCTGGCACAGGACAGCGGATCCTGCAGACTGATGCTAGTGATGATTATTGGGGAGCCCTTCTCCTTGAAGAAGATGATCATGGAAAAAGACATTATTGTGCCCATGCTAGCGGTCAGTTTTCTCCAGCAGAGAAGCACTACCACACCATCTACAAGGAGATCCTTGCTGTGAAATATGGTATTAAGAAATTTGAATTCCATCTGCTTGGGTACCATTTTCTGATCAACATGGACAATTCTTCCTTTCCAAGAGTCCTTGACTTTAAAAACAAAGTCCTTCCTGACAAGCAACTTCTTCGTCTCAAGGACTGGTTCTCTAAATATGACTTCTCCGTCAAGCATCTTAAAGGACGAGAAAATATAATTCCTGATTTTCTCTCAAGACCTCCTCCCATGAAATTTATCTCTCGCATAACCTATTTTCCCCTGGTTATGATGGCCAACCCTCCTCATCTCCCTGACCAAGCGACTATCCAGAGAAACCTTCCTCCTGATCTTAATGATCATTTTCCCCCACATATCATCCTTGCTTTTGCACAAGAAAAAAGAACCACCTATCTGTACCATGTGCTCCATTGTTTTGATCAGCCCCATAGGGCCTCTCTATGGAATAAAAACTTATATTCTATAGTCCCTTTCCACTTTGATCCCAGCCTGACCTTTTCTGATGAGCTTCTCTAGTACCTATGGTGTTGTATTACAGAGCATTTTGTTGCTCTTGTCTTTCCTACTCTTCCTCTCCTTAATCATCTGATAAATACAACCAACCATGATTCCCTTCTCTGGATCTTTCTAGAGTGGTTTCAGAACCTTCAGTGGTGGAGGGAAGAACTCTACAAGATTCTTCAACACAAGAACTTATGGAAGCTCCCGCCAGACAAATAGAAGGAGACATCATCTATCTTCATCCTTCATAGGCCATACTACTTCAACAAAACAACTGGCAAATTATGGGCTCAAGGAATGGCTTATGAGTGGGCCACGGTTTCAAAGGCCCAATTATCCATTACTCAGAAGCTTTCACTTCAAGATTTCCTTCGTGAAATTAACAGCCTTGATGGGATTCCAGGTCCTGATGAAGTCCTCATTATCCCTGATCATTCTCCTCCAAGCCCATATCCAAAAGATCCAGGCCCATCAGGGGTTCTCGAACCAGGCCCTTCCAATCCTACTCCTATGGATTTAGGCCCCTCCGGTGATTTTGACAATCCTACCAATAGGGCCAATGATGTCAACCAGGCCTCTTCTAACTTTCAAGATTCTCTGTTTTAAGACTCCCAGGATCCCTATGACGATCATTTTGACACCTGGATGGACCACAATGTTGGAACTCAGTGGAAGACAGATAGCCCACGTGATACTACTACTATTCCCTGGTGGAAAGACTTCGGGCGAGGTACTTCTTTGGATTCGGATGACTCAGACTATCAAAATCTCAACGTGTCACCCAGCCAGAATAGCATGTGATACTTTCGGTGGCTTTTACTTTTTACTTTTGCTTTTCCCCTCATGTAATTGATTAGATGCTTTTGCTTTTGCTTTTCCCTTCTGCTTTTACCCTGGGTAAAAGTGTTTGTTATGATGCCCTCTCCGGCTATAAAAGGAGCCCCGTTCCCTCTTGTTTCTCAAGAGGAAAAGAAAATAAAAATTGTCTGGTTTGCTATTTCTAAGATGTCCGGCTAATTTCTCCCTGTTCTTTCTCAAAGTCCCTTTACTATGTCTTGTTCATCAACACCAGAGATGTTATGAGTATGCTCTGCACTTGCCCTGCGAAAGGGATCTGGTGCACCAGAAAATACATTAGTCTTTTGATTCTTCAATTGTTCAGGTTTTTCTCAGTACTGGTAGTGCTCTAAGAGGCATGAGACTTTGTGTGCCCTGGAGTGGCTTTGTGTGTCTCGAGCATACCTGGGTATTACCAGTGCTGTTGAATGCCTAACCCTTGTTGGTATCAGAACCAATCTTCGGTCAAAAATGTGGTATATCGGCTGGAAACCAGTACTTAGAGGAAGTTGTCCCTGTGACTTCAGACCTCGTGTATTGGTATAACAATGCCACGTACTCTATTTTCGTCCTAGCTTGATGAACATTTCTTAGTATAGGTTACGGAGAGAAAGAAATCTTTTTATCATGCAACCTTCTCGTAGATCTACAGACAGTTTTAATCATTTTCCAACAGCTATGAACAGTTTTCCTTCTACCTCTTCTGATGACTCTTTGCGAACATCATCTTCTACTTTCTCTATCCCTTCTCAGAATCTCATCCCTCATTTCCGGACTATCACTAATTATAAATTTTCATTAATTATAAATTTATTTAAATAACCACATGAACCATTCATAATATGCCAGATAGTAAAGTAATGAGTAATGTCTACATGATTGTGGAGGCAAGTATTGTCTCTAGACCTGGCAAATTTTAACACGACCCGTTAACACGACACGAACACGAACGTTTTTTACGGGTTTGGGTCTAGCTGAAACGGGTTGGGTTGATAACGGGTGAACCCGTTAAGAACCCGTTAAGATAACGGGTCTTAACGGGTTAACACGCGAAAACCCATTAAGACCCATTAACAACCCGTTACTGTATAATGGCATTTTTGTAATTTAATTAAAAAAATCTCTAATTATTTTTCTCTACCAGTTTGTAATTTATTCATTCTTCATTAATCGCGAAAACATGTTTATGTCTTATTATTATTTTAAATATTGTTTTAGATTTTTATTTTTGGTTTGTAGAAAGATTTAAATATTATATTTGTATGGTTTGTTATTTTTTTAACATATATTAAGTATGTTGTTTTAGTTTTTATTTTTGGTTTGTAAAATGATACAAATAGTTATTTATGTATGTGCTTCATTATTTTTTAGTATGGACTATAAATTATAAATTAAATATATTTTTTATTTTAAAAAAATTAATTTTGAAAATAAGTTTAACGTGTTAACGGGTTGGGTAACGGGTTACACGATAATTTTATCAACGGGTTTGGGTTTATATATTTCAACACGAAAGCTTAACGGGTTGGGTTTGGGTAAAAAAATTTTAACACGAACACGAATACCACACGACACAAACACGACACGACACGACACGTTGCCAGGTCTAATTGTCTCTGTTTAATTAACAAATCATTTGAAAAAAAAAAAGGGGTGGAAAGATCAATTACCCGGTAGCAGCAAAAAAGGCAAGAGGAATATTTACTGCCCAATCATTTATGGTTATGCTGTGGGAGAAGAGATCATAAATGTATTCATTTTACCAAAAAAAGAAAAACGATAATTAATAAATGTATTCACCATATAAAATAACATAAAATAAACCCATAAATAAAAAAATGGAGCTAAATCAGAAATAGCTAGCTTAGTAAAATGTCGCTCATTTTTACTTTTTACCCCCAAAAAAGAAGGTAAATGTTGCTCATACCATATGGATAAAGCATCCACAGCAATCTCTGCATTCGCCAGATTTCCAGTAATCAGAATTAGAATTGTATAGTACCAGATTTCCAAGCTGTAGATTATTAGTTCACAATTAACATCGAAATTGTAATTGCAAAATGGAAAACGCAATATTAATTATGTATATTGTAAACCAAAATGGAAAACCAAAAAATATTCATTGATTATTTGCTGAGATAGATAGGGATTAATATACCAAAGCATAACCCCAGAAGCAGCAGAGAGTTTGATAAACTCCCAGAGACCTGAAAATGCTTCGATGGAGAAACCAGACCAAGTTAATGGACATCCACCATAAACTGTATAACCAAATTGCCCAATCGTCAAAATCCACCAAGAGATATCCAAAGTAACAGCAATACCAACAACTCCAACCTGAAGCTTATACACAACCAACCAGCTCAGAATCACATGGATCACCAAAGCTACAAGAGACACCCAAGCAATCACACTGTTCTTAAGCTGGCTCTGCAAGAAAATCTGCAATGGAAACTGAATCGCAAAGCTGAAATGAATTGGTATCAACCAAATTGAGACTACCCCTGATAGCTCTGCCACATCTGAATCCTGTCCCAAAAGCTTTAGAATTGGAGAGGCAAAGAGATACAGAGGCGAAATTAGAATGCAGCAAACCAGCAGAACAATCCATGAACGTTGCATATATACGCCCAACATGTAGAATTTCTTGGCCCCAAATGCTTGCCCGCATAGCGTTTCCAAAGCGCTTGCCATACCCAGCTGATTACCAAAAATACCATATAAGAAGGGGAAAAAACACACGCACAGAAAACAGAGCAGTTTATATTATGTGGTATATGTATCAAGAGGAAAGAAAAGAAATTAAATAAAAGTAAATAGATTTACATCTTATATAAAATTAATCCTCAACCGAAAAAAAAAAAAAAAAAAAAAAGAAGAAAAAACCTTACCAAGAGACCATAGGTGAAGCCAACGATGACATTATTGGCAATGGAGACTGCAGCGAATTCATGGTCTCCAAGATGGCCAGCAAAGGCTTGCGTGATGACCAACATGGAGTAGGAGGCGAGGCGGCTGAAGATTGCAGGACCTACAATCTCCCAAAGCTTCTTTGATTCTCTCCACACTCTCCGTGCAACACCTTGGTCTTGTTCATCTTCGTCCCCGACCACCGAAGAAGGCGAAGATAAGTGTTCCAACAGTGGAACATTTGTTTCCTCCATTTGCTCTGTTTCTTTCCCCTGTCTATGAATTCTGTGCTGGGAAATAGATAAGGGTTTTCGAACCGGTGTTACTTTTGCGCTTTGATAGTTTTCAGTTCCGTGGTCAAACTAAAGCTCAATGATTATTTACACTGTTATCCTTTTAACTTTTTTGGTTTTTCATAAATTGCCTTTTCATTTTTAATATCGACGTCAGTCCTCTTTATTAACATGGAAAGTTGCGGAATTGCCCCATTTTATAATTCTCCCATTTAATTCACCTGTTGCCTTTTCATCAGCTAAAACAAAGAATATTTTAATTTTTTTCACTCCCTCTCTCCCTCTCTCTCTCCCTCTTCGTCCCCCATCTATCATCATTGTTGCTTTTGAAAAATCTCATTAAATCCAAAAAAATGGATCATTGTTGTTTTTTAGAAATCATAGTCTCAATCTGTTATATTCCACTCCTTTTTTTTGCACCCAGTAGGATGCTGGAACAGAGAACCATAATATAGAATATTCAATTTCCACCTTCATGCTAAATGATCCATTACCATCAAGATTATTGTAGCAAGCACAGTGAAATGCATTAGACTTAATAGTTTGATTTCTTTTCTTATTTACAGGTTTTCAATTTTTGCGGTCAATATTTTTGTCCGCATTTTGAAGATGAGTGACAGTTTTGATGTTCTCATTATCCAACGAAATATGGCTCTGTTTTTCTCAGGGAAGATCGAAGGAATTGAAGCTGAGGGTGACTGGGAGGATTTGGAAAGAACAAGTGATGGAGAAAAATTTCTCATTTCAGTTTCTCATTCTAGCGTAACGAAAAGGTTCGGTGTAATTTTTAAAATAACATTAATTTATAATAAAATAATACTTGTCTGTTCTAAAATAAAATGATATTTATTCATAAAAAATATATATATATATATATATTTGTTTATTTATAATTAAGCTAATCCCATATAAAAAAAAAGTTGATCCTAAAATTTACATCTGATATAATCATGTCAATCTCAATCTCTCTTTGCTCTCAGCTAAGTCTTTTCGTCTTTCATCAAAACAAAAAAAAGCCAAGTCTTTTCGTCACGTACTTTCTTGGAATTTAAGTAGCAAACTCTCGCTGCTGGTCTATGCATTAAATACATGAATGGGAAGGCATGTCACTCATTTCAAAAATTCTGACATTCGTTTTATATAGTGTTACTAGACTAGTGAGGGAATTGAGCTATTAACTATTGTAGCATAACTTCTGGTGCATCATAATTCCAGTTGGCATGCTTTCATTTGCTAATTGAACCGGGTAAGAAGAAGAAAGAACAGGAAGAAGAGGGAGAGAAAGAGGATGAGAGAGAAAAAAGAAGAGGAGTATTTTGGATGATAGAGGCATGTGCATGGCACATGAGTGCTCAAACAGTGAAATTACACTAAAAAATAACAAAACGGGCACTCGCTCACCGTTTCATGTTAACAATGAGAGTGATGTCAATTTTAAAAGTTAAAGAAACGGGAAAGAGAAAATAAATAAAAGAAAGTAAGAAGAGAAAAATCGACCTACCTGCCATATATCCAAAATATTTTATTGAGTAATTAATTATTCATTCTCATTATTATTTTTTTTTCCGAATAGACTCTCAAAATAAATAGTCCACGTGACTCATGACCTCGACAACCTATAGTCGATAGCTAAAAAAATATTGCTGTTATTCCATTAAGGGAGACCATATTTAGATTTAGTAAAATGTTGTACGATACGATAATACAATACGAAATGATACGATAATTTGTAAGTTTAAATTTTCAATGTAGAAATCAGATTTATATCAGTTTCATACGAAAAAATACGATAAAAAAATAAATTGAAACACGTTAACATGATAAAAAAATATTAATTTAATTATTTCTTTATAATTAATTTTTTTACATTTTTTTAAGAAATTATAAAATTCATATTTTATTTCATTGAAAAATAACAGTTTTTATATCTATTTATATATTGATATTTATTTTAGATTCTATCTTTTTTATTACTTATATTGGATATATAATTTTAGTTTGTTTTATAATATTTTAAATATTTTTAAATTGACAATTGTAATACATATTTTATTTTTTTAACCACGATAAATATTTAATATAGCTTTAGTTCGTAATATTTTACATATTTTTAATTCACAATTATTAATTATGTAGAAGGATTTAAGTATTATGTTTGTGTGATTTGTTATTTTTTTAACATGTATTAAGTATGTTGTTTTAGTTTTTATTTTTGGTTTGTAAAAGAATATAAATATTTATATTTGTTTGTGCTTCATTATTTTTTAGTATGGACTATGAAATATAAATCAAATATATTTTTTATTTTTTTTAAATAATTTTAAAAATAAATTTAACGTGTTAACAGATTGGATAACGGATTACACGATAATTTTATAAACAGATTTTAATTTGTATGTTTCAACAGAAAAGTTTATCGGATTTGATTTTGATAAAAAAATAAAAATAAAATAAAAATAAAAAATAAAAAAAATAAATGTTTGCTTTAGTTGCCTTTTTTGTTTTTTGGTAAATGGTCGCTTTATTTGCCTGCAAAAGAAACATAATCATTCAAAATAGAACGATCACAAATCTCAGCTGGTTCATAAAGTATATGACGATTTTTTTCTTTTTTAACTTTTTGCTGGAAAAAAAGAGTAAAGTAGGGATGATTGATCTGACCTCTTCCAATCACAGTGTATGACGATACTAGCCAAAGAAAAACAAAACCCAAATTATCCACAATTCTACATACTTAATTATTTAAATGCAAAATCAATAGAAAATAGAAATTAATTCTTAAATTTCGAATAAATGACAAGCATATTAGAAGTTTTTTTCTATTCTGAAACTGCGGTTATAGTAAGGATTCAAAGATTTTTAATGCACTTTTTTTAAAAGTATTAATTTTTATTTTATTTTAAAAAATAATTTTTAATTTGATAATTTCAATAAACTTTTTAAATAAAAAAATTAAAATAAATAATAAAATTTAATTTTTTAAATATAAAAAGTCAAATCCACTTTTCATATAATTTTTTTTTACTTTTTTACGTACATATTTATTATACATACATTTTTCAATGAATATTTAATAATTTTTATTTAACAAAATATTTTAATTTATTAAATTTATTATATAATATTAAAAAAATATAAATTATTTATTTATTAAAAAATAAAAAATAGTTATAAAAAATATGGTTAAAATTGAATAAAATATTTCACTATCTATTTTATCAAAATTTTAATTAAAAATACATTTTGATTTAAAAATTATACATTTTAAAATAAAAAATACTATTAAAAATATTCTTACAGTGCTGTGCTCTTATCTTAATTAATTACCGCTAGTTCGAGCATGTTTATGTTTTTTTACTTCCTGTTTTTCTTATTTAATTTTTTTTTCTTTTATACTTCGACAATAGTCAATATTTTTATAGTTTGTGGAATTTAATTTGGTGTTATTGCCCATAAACTATATTAAGTTTGCATTTTGGTCCCACTCTGCAAGCCTACACATTAAAATATACCTCCATTTAATAGTCAATATTTTTATACTTTTTATGAAGAAAACAATTTTAGGTATATAGTTTTTGGAATTTTGGCGTTATTGCCCATAAACTATATTAAGTTTGCATTTTGGTCCCACTAAGCAAGCCTACACATTAAAATATACGTGCATTTTTTGTCAGAAAATTGATGGAAAATAGTTAAAGTCGGTAGGGTGCAATATATATTCGAGTTCATAAGGTTTAAATGTTAAAAATAAAAAGTTGAAGTATTAAAATGCAAAATCTGGTAAACTTCATGAAGAAGCATTCATGCCCCCATTACTTTAATAATAATAATGGGGTCAAATAAATTTAATTCTGACTCTTTTCTTTTTTTGTTTTTTACAAATAAATTTTATTTTTGACTTAATGCCTCTAATCCAACCCTTTCGCATTCAAAAGCAGGTATCTGCTTAAAATAAGGTTTAGGGATTATAGATGCACGGTTAATAAAATTATTCAAGAGGTAATGATGTTAATTAAACAAAAAATTTTAAGAAACTATATACTGTACTACAAAAACGAAAACATTCTCATGGATATATTACAAATTACTAAAATTTTCCCCCAAAATTCCAAAAAGTACATATACATATATATCATTAAAATAGACATGTCAATAATTCTAAAAAATCATTGACTGATTATCAATAAAATTGCAATATTGCTTCCAAATTAAACATCTTATTCCCATTTAACTACAAAACTTTTGTTTTTTTGTTTTTGGTAAAAACTAGAAAACTTTTGTTAGGTAGGAAAGTATGACAGTTCTTTTATTTATAATATACCATAAATATAATACTAAGGACAAAAAGAGAACCAATTAATTCCGATCCACTGAAACCAATATCCATTTAATTTGGATTATTAGAAATTAAACGAGAGATTTGCAATTTTCCAAAAAAATTACTTGGGTCCACAATAATCCAATGAAGGAGATAGTATTGAGTTGTACTATCGACACCAATTTTTGGGGCCCGTTTTCTATTAATTTCATAAGCAAATGAAAAATATTTTGAGTCATAATGATTCATTTCACTTCAAATTTAAGTGCTAAAAATAATTATATTTAAAAAAAATAAAAAAAATTGGTATAGTAGTAACTATATTAATTTACCATCACAAGTACAAAATCAATTCACCCCATGTTGCAAAAAGAGTCAAATCCTAGACCATAGAAATGATGTTTATGCATCATGTATAATCTATTTAGATGGTAAAAACTACAAGAATATGAGTCCATAATTGTATTCACCAGATGGACACTTGCCCGGATACATGAAGTGAACCGGTATCGAATACTGAAGTACATGGACACTAGCCCTAATAACTCTTGCCACATCTGAAGGTTTGTCCTATAAGCTTTAGTAAATGAGTGGCAAAGAGATACAGAGATCAGGTAAAAGCAGAACGCAGCAAATAAACTGAACAATCCATGAACGCTGCATAGAGTTTCTAAAGGCTTGCCCACATAGCGTTTCTAAACCGCTCTCATAGCTATTAAAGTTTATAAATGAATTATAACTATATTTCACATAAATTTGAGTTTATGAAAAAAATAATACATACTAGATTGTAATTTATATAATATCAGTGCCACAAGTTTTAAGTTTAATATTTTTTATTTCTTGTTTTCAAAAATTAACTTTTGATGCCCTGAGCATGCATTATCCAAAATTATCCAAAATTTTAATAGCTTTGCCCCCACAAATTTAAAATCTTAGCTGCGCTCCATCTACAGCTGAACATGTCTGAATTTTTTATTTTCTTTTGGTAAAATTATATATGTCTGAGTTTTTTTTTTTGGGTAAAATTATATATGACTGAGTTTGTGAAAAGCAGAACTCCAGTAAATGAATTAGGTTGCATAGTACATACGACAGTCTTGTCCTTCATAATGTCCAATTTATTAGCTCGTAAAGTAATTATTTAATTATATAGAAAGAAAGAACAAAACTGCGAAAACAATGTTGATATTGATTTTTCAACTGCTACTAGTGATTGTTTTACCCCGTATGTATTACCCTCCCTACTGGACCACATCAATAAAACAAGGATGTCATATCTTCGTTTATTCGAATTCTAGCTTTTTTCTCAATTTCCAAGTTAGTATTGCTTTCAAAAATTCATAAAAAAAAATAGTATTGCTTTTAAAAATTAGTTAAAAATAAATAAAAATAAATTCACCGACACATTTAGGGGCCAAGATTAATCTCGCTGTCATAGTCTATAATTAACTTTTTTGATGAATGGTCTATAATTAACTTTAATGCATACATACATAAACATCAGAATTGATCTTCTCCTGCATAGTTTCGATTCTAGTCCTTTTTTCTTTGGTAACATAAATTGCTATTAAGCACAAAAAGCTCCAATAAAGAGGAAATTAACATTGAATCTTCCCATAAAATTTGAAATATAAGCGTCACTCCTTGAGAAGATTACCAAAATTTAAGAAAAAAAATAAAAAATTACACCTATTTGCTAGAGTGATCTTAGCAAGGCAATCAGCAAAATAATTGGTGGACTTAGCATTTCAATTTATCTCCCAACCTTTAGAATTCAGCAGAGCTTTAGTACAAAGCACTGATTTCCTCGTGTGCGATCCAGTTGGGTCATTAGAGGACTTGATTTCATTAATTTTAGTCATTGATTTTGAGAAGAAAAAAGTCTGTTCCATGGCTTTTTAGCAGCTAATGTAACAGCTCATTCAATCTCTGCTTAATAAGCAGAGGATAAAAAAAAAAACTTAGAACAAGCCATTACCAAAAGGCCATCATCATCACATCACAATTAAAAGTGATTCAGCTACATTTTAAAAAATGTCTTATCTAAATTAATTATAGCTATATATATAATTATGTAAGATTCATAAATTTTATTTTATGATTTTATGACATTGTAAATGATTATAATATGACATTGAATTTATGTAGTACAGATAATGTAAAGTAGTAGAGATAATATGGTGTGACGTATGTAAAATTTTCTCCCACGCTGAATACTTTTTTCTACTTAAAGATGGTCCAGCAAAAGACAAAAAAGTAGGAAAATATTAAGTTCATGTACCTAAATATTAATAAATGCACCCACAATAACTCTGAAGTATATATATTAATTAATAACGTAAATCAATTTAGTATTTAAAATTATAGAAGATATACTAATTTTTTATTTTTTAAATTTTATTATTCAACCAAAAAAAAGTATGTATATTAATGACCCAACAAGTCAAAGACGCATCCAGCATGGGAGCAGTGTCCCACGTTTTCCCGAAGAGTATATATTTTATAATATTAAAATACTTGTAAACTTTCAATATTTCCCCCACATTTTTGCTGTTGTATGGAAAACAACCAAGGCTAACAAAGTAATTATACATAAAAGGCACGGGATTATAAATAGCAAAATTGATTTCTCCAAGATAGAATAGTAAATTTTAGTTGGATGTATTAATTTAATTTAATTTTTTAATTTTAAAATTTTAATAAAAAAGTAAATACTTAAATGATATGATATAACAGACAATTTTAATTTTTCTATTTTAAATTTTTATTTTATTTTTTATAACTATAATATAGTTAAAATAAAAAATAAAATTTAATTTTTTATATTTAGAGAGTCAAATTTATTTTTTATATAAAAAAATTTAATATATTTATTTATTATTCTATAATTTTTAATGCACAATTTTAATTATATTTAATTTTATATTCTTTTATATATATATAAATACTTTGCTAGTTGTATACTTTATATATTGCAAAGTTTATGTTAGAGTTAGTTAAATCAGTTCCATGTAAATGCCAGATGTCAGGCTTACAGCTTAAGTTATAGCTGGCTTAGTTATTTCTCTTATTGGTTAATTATGTCTATAAATAGACTTAGTTGTATAACTCTGATAATTAATGAAGATAACAGATTTTTCCTTCATTTTTCTCTTTTGTGTTCTTGTTTGCTTCTCTTTGATAATGACGGTGGTTAACATGGTATCAGAGCCAAGGTTCTTGGCAAATCTCAGGTTAGGTTTTGATCGTAGAAACTGATCTCTGTTTCTTGAAGTACTCTGTTTTCATTGATTAGCTTCATCTTGATGTTCTTGAATTCAAAAGAGAAAAAGAGATAATCGGAGTTACAAACTTGTACTGCAAAGAAATAAATTGTTCTACTTTGTGTTCTTGTTATTCTGGATTCAGCTATTCCATTTTTTTTAGAAGATTGATTGAAACGAAACTTCTTGTTGATTACGTAAGTTTTTTTACGTATTACAATGGAATCCGAGATTCGTGACACAGCGTCTCCTAGAATCCAAGACTCTCATCCAAATGTTGTGGTTATTGATTCCACGCATGAGTTTTTCCTTCACAATGGAGATTCTCCTAGAATTCAACTTGTCACCAAAGTGTTGGATGGTGATAATTACGGCCATTGGAGCCGATCAATGGTAATAGCTTTGAGAGCTAAAAGTAAGCTAAGGTTCATAACTGAAACTTGTACCAAACCTGCCTTGAATTCACCTCTAAGATCTTACTGGGAAAGATGCAATAGCATGGTCATATCTTGGTTGATCCATGCTGTTAGTATTGAGATTGTTGAAATTATGGTTTATTGCTCCACCGCACATGACATATGTAAAGAACTTGAGCAACAATTTGGATGATCCAATGCAGCAAAAGTTTATCAAGTTCAAAGGGATCTCAATTCCTTAAATCAAGGCAATTTGAGTGTGACTGCATATTTTACTAAGGCTAAATGTCTATGGGATGAACATGCATCATTACTTACTGTGCCTCCATGTTCTTGTGGATCTGCCCAAGTTTTTGCAGCCTTGGCACATAAGCAACAAGTCATGCAGTTTTTGATGGGGTTAAATGAATCTTATGGCATAATTCGAGGAAATGTATTGATGATGGAGCCTCTGCCAGGATTAAATCAAGTCTATAACATTCTATTACAAGAAGAAAAGCAGCGAGAAATTTATGTTCCAAGCCATATTGCCTTGGATTCCACAGCTCTTGCAAGTAAAAGTGAACCTCATTCCTCTAATACACATACTTAAGTGCATTCTGGTTTTCATTCCAAAAATTATGTACCTCAAAGACCTTTTCAAAGGCTGAATCACAACACAAATTCAAGGAGGAATATTATTTGTTCTTATTGTAAAATTCCAGGTCATGCATCATATTCTTGCTATAAACTCCATGGCTATCCTCAAGGACACAAATTCAATAAAAACAGAATAGGAGGAGCACATCTGGCACAACATTCTCATACTTCTAATTCTGAGACTTCCAACAATCCACCTGCACTTACCATGGAACGATATACACATTTGGTGGACTTGTTGAGCAAGGGCAACAATGAGCAGGGTGACATCAGAAATGAATCCTTGGCTGCCAATGCTTTCCTTGCAGGTAACAATGCATGTTTTCTTTCTGCCATCACTAATCTAAAGTGGATCATTGATAGTGGGGCTACAGACTATATTTCACCCAATCTATCACTTTTCTCTTCTTTTATTGCCGTGTCCAATTCATTTTTATCACCATGCCAAATGGCAAGCAAGCTAAAATCCTTCATATAGGCACAGTTTCATTGTCTTCTACTATTGTGCTTCATCGAGTCTTGCATGTACCAGATTTTTAGTTTAATCTCCTTTCTGTCAAAAAGTTATGCTCTGACTTACCTTGTAAAATTTTGTTCAATCCTAATTCTGGTTTGCTTCAAGACCCTTTAACGAACAAACAAACAATTCTTGGTAGCCAATCAAGTGGTCTTTACATTGTGGATCACATGTCTTGCAGAGAACCTTATGGAGCTAATTTTCAAGTGCCTTCCACTCGTTTTGTTCATTCTAATAATCATGTAACCACTGGATTACATTCTTTGTGTAATGAAAGTTTTTCCTTGTCTTCTATTCCTATTGTTTTGAATAGTAATCTTTCCAATGTACCTCGACATCTTAATAAATCGGAATTATGGCATTATCGTTTGTGCCATCTTTCTTTTGATACAATAAAACATATTGTGGATTTTTCCTTATCTTCAAATATGCATTCTATTTGTCAAATCTTTACTCGAGCTAGGATGCATAGAAAATCTTTTCTTCACAGCCACACAAAGACTTCTCATGTATTTGAACTCATTCATATTGACACACGAGGTCCTTTCCATTGTTCTTCTTATAATGGATATAGGTTTTTCATAACCATTGTAGATGATTTCTCTCGTTCCACATGGACTCATTTCATATCTCATAAAAGTAACTCACTTTCTGTCCTTAAATCATTTGTTGCTTATGTTAAAACACAATTCCAAATTTGTGTCAAGGTCATTAGGACAGATAATGCTTTAGAGTTTAAAGATCAATATGCTAGACAATTCTATGATTCAAGTGGTATTTTACATCAAACCACTTGTGTTGATACTCCACAGCAAAATTGTGTTGTGGAAAGAAAGCATAAACACCTCCTTGAAACTGCTCGAGCCTTGTTTTTTCAATCTAAGTTGCCTTTATCATATTGGAATGAATGCATCCTTACAGCCACCTATTTGATTAATAGGTTTCTTACCCTTGTTCTTCATAATAAATCACCTTATGAAATATTGTTTCAACAAAAACCATCTTATTCCCATTTGAAAACTTTTGGCTGCCTTTGTTTTTCATCCACTCTTAAACGGCAAAGAAACAAGTTTCAAGATAGAGCACATCCTGGAGTTTTTCTTGGTTATGCCTACAATGAAAAAGCTTATAAAGTCCTTGATCTGGACACAAACACCATCCTCATAACTCGAGATGTTACATTCTATGAATCATGCTTTCCATTCCACCATCTTACTCATTCTTTTTCTAATTCTCCTTTACCATTTCCAGTTTCAGATTTTAGCAAATTTGATTATTCTTTGGATTTTACAGTTTTTCTTCCAAATGAACAATCTGATTCCATTTCTCTCTCTCTTGCTTCTGATTCTCCTACTGAATCTTCCATTCTTGAATCCAATAATGTCACAAATACAGCTTTACATCCATATGTTCCTAGAGTTTCAACTAGAGTTTCCAGACCTCCAAAGTATCTACAAGATTATATCTGTTCCACAATTAAAGATGTTCCTCCTATTTCTTCTCATTGGTGTAATTTTGTGAGTTTTGATCATTTACCTGTTTCTTCTCAAGCCAATATAACTAGTTTGCAAAATTACATTGAGCCTACTACATATGATCTAGCCTCTCAAGATCGACATTGGATTAGTGCTATGCAAAAGGAACTTGCAGCCTTACAAAGGAACAACACTTGGGATTTGGTTCCTTTGCCTAAAGGCAAGAAACCTATTGGCTGCAAATGGGTCTATAAAGTTAAATTGAATGCAGATGGCAGCTTGGAAAGATATAAGGCAAGGTTTGTTGCCAAAGGTTTCACACAAAAAAAGGGAGTGGATTATTCTGAGACATTCTCTCCAGTGGTTAAAATGGCTACTATAAGAACTGTTATAGCAGTTGCAGCAGTGCAGAAATGGAGTCTATTTCAACTTGATGTCAACAATGCATTTCTTCATGGAGATCTTCATGAAGAAGTTTATATGCAAGTCCCTCCAGGTTTGTCTCATTCACCAAATATGGTTTGTAGACTCAAGAAATCACTTTATGGTCTTAAGCAAGCCTCAAGGCAATGGTTTGCCAAGTTAAGTCAAGAGTTGCATTTTAGAGGTTATGAGCAATCCAAAAATGATTATTCATTATTTCTGAAAAGAGCTTATGGCAAATTGACTATCTTAGCCGTGTATGTTGATGATATATTGATCACTGGCTCAGATCATGATGAAGTTACAGCTATCAAGCATCATTTAAATACTGTTTTTGGCATCAAGGATCTTGGTTTATTGAATTTTTTTTTAGGACTTGAGGCTTCTCATTCAAATGATGGCATCATTTTAACTCAACAGAAGTTCACTCATGATTTACTTACTGCATATGGTCCTACAAATCTCAAACCAGTTTCCACACCATTACCACAAAATCTGAAGCTACTTCTTGATCAAGGCCAACCACTTTCTGATGCTACTCTTTATAGAACAATCATTGGGAAACTGAATTTCCTTACTAATACACGGCCAAATATCTCTTATGCTGTTCAGACACTCAGTCAATTTATGCAAGATCCTAGACAAGCACATTTTAAGGCAGTCCAACATGTTCTTCGATATCTTTCTGGTACAAAGGGTCAAGGTATTCTCTTAAAAGCTTCTCATGACTTGAAACTGCAAGCTTTTTCGGATTCAGATTGGGGAGCTTACCCGATTACTTGTCGATCAGTAACAGGCTACATTGTGCTACTTGGTTCTTCTCCTATTAGTTGGAAATCAAAAACGTAGTCTGTAGTTTCCAAGTCTTCTTCAGAAGCAGAGTACTGGGCCATATCTCAAGCTGCAGCTGAAGTTATTTGGCTGGTTCGTCTTCTTGAAGAGCTTGGTTTTGATTCTTTGCGCCCTGTGACTTTGCATTGTGATAATCAAAGTGCATTGCACATTGCCAAAAATCCAATCTTTCACGAAAGAACAAAACATATAGAGATCGATTGCCATTTTACTCGAGATAAGATTCTTGAGGGATTGATTGAGTTGTCTTATCTGCCTACTGAGTGTCAACTAGCTGATGTTCTTACCAAGATATTGAGTTCTAGCCAACATCAGCTTCTTTTACCAAGCTGGGGATGGTTAATACATCTCATCCTCAGCTTGACGGGGGGTGTTAGAGTTAGTTAAGTCAGTTCCATGTAAATGCCACATGTCAAGCTTACAGCTTGGGTTATAGCTAGCTTAGTTATTTCTCTGATTGGTTAATTATGTCTATAAATAGACTTAGTTGTATAACTCTGATAATTAATGAAGATAACAGATTTTCCCTCCTTTTTCTCTTTTGTTTTGTGTTCTGGTTTGTTTCTCTTTGATAATGGCGGTGGTTAACAATTTAGCTATGAGATAAAATGATAATTAATATATGAATTCAAATTTTAAATAGAATATGGTAATTTTTAATACTTATCTAATAATCATATCCTTTATTTATTAAAGTAAAAATCTCCTGTTAGAAAATTTTTGTACATACATATGTATAATAATTTTTTAGTTAGAAACTTCTTGACTTTAACAATAAAGAATGATTAATTTTTCTAATTCATTTGGAATGCCATTAAACACGTTGTAGATTAATTTTTTTTTATTTTCTATTTTATGAAGGACTAGATGGCGATAATCAAACAACTGGAATCAACAGATAGAATTAATTACTAATGAAGATCAAACTGATGTAATTTTGACATTGTCAATATAAATGTCTATTTTTAAATGCTTTGTCAGATATTTTTAAATTTTTATTGCAATATAAAATTTTTTTGATAACTAAATCAGAGATTCCATGATAAATTTTATTTACTCTGTATATCTAATACTAAAACTATCAAATATATTTGATGCGAGCTTGATATATATATATAATATTTTTTCTAGTAATTTTTTTTATTTTATTAAATGAGGATTCTTATAAGGCATTGCTACATCTCATTTTAGGTTTTTAAATTTAAATAACAGTTGATTGTAGTGGTGTCATTTTATTCCTCCGTTTATTGTCGTACTCCTGCAAGATAGAACAAATGTGAAGGTTTTGGAATACCAAAACAGTATCTCCTTAAAATACTCTGATGCTCAAGTCAAATGTGTTTATAAAGATTAGAAAAAAATTTATCTTTCTAAAATTCAGAATCTTTACCTCATTACTCTGCAGGGATATATATATATATATAGTCTTAGAATTTTAGATTTTTTAATTCCTCTAGAAAACATGGCCCCTAATTCTAATGGGCTGCTGATAGGATGCAATTTATATATATTTTATATACCTTAATACTTGATTTGAGCATGTTTTATTCACTTAAAATGGATTAATTTATATTTTTCTATGTTTTAGGTGGATTTGAGCTTAAAGTGATGAAAAATGAAGAAACAGTGGCAAAATCGTAATTAAACAGAAAAACTGAAGAAGCAGTGGCAAAACCGTAATTAACTGGACGTTGGCAGCAAGGCAGTGCAGCCCAGGTGCAGTGCCCAGGCGCCTG